>VZTU01004466.1:7006-20068 GCA_013400835.1 Zapornia atra | reverse complement strand
GGAGTGGTGAGGTGCTGGAACAGGCTGCCCAGAGGAGTAGTGGATGCCCCATCCCTGGAAGTGTTCAAGGCCAGGTTGGATGGGGCTCTGGGCAATCTTGTGTAGATCCAGGCCTGGAGGTTGGTGGCCCTGCCGTGTCAGGGAGGTTGGAGCTCTATGATCCTGGGGTCCCTTCCAACCTAGACCATTCTATGATTCTATGTATCTGGACAGAAATATTTACTTATAGTCGATAAGAAGCAGAAGCAGTTAAGATTATTATGTCCTTAGGAGAATTTTATATGTTTTTATGCAAGGCATTTAAAAATGCATACAATCTATTTCAAGCCTAATGTACAAATTCCTAGAAAGATACTGAAGTGTGAAACTTAAAAATAACACTAACCACTAGCCACTAAATCACAGTGTTTGTACATAAAAATAACTTGAATATATGTATAAATACATACGGGTATTAGTAAATAGAGAGTGTATTTATTATCCACATACAACTTCTTTTAAGACCCGAGTCTCCCAATAGATTTTCAGGATGCAGAATACCTGAGTTATGTCTTTTGCATTATTATTTTTAGTCACTATGGCTAATTCGTTAAGACTGGATTCTTATACATTGACATGATAGGTTAGTTTTACTTTTTAAATTGCAACCCATGACTATTTTATTACTCTTTCCACTGCGGATAAACCAACTGTCACACCTCATTTCATCAAAGAGAATTTTGCTTTGTGCAATCATAAACACAACAATGAGTATGGAAACATCTGCCTGCTTTACAGGACTGAAAAAGTGAGATCACGTGTATGAAGTGATTGTTAAAACACTGTAAGAAGTATGTATATGAATTCTCAGACTACACACATTTTTCAGTGTTTTTGAGCCCATGTTAGATACAGCATTTGTGAAAAATTCATGCATCCACAAAATACATGATGAAAATGAATTATTTAGATAGTATTTAATCTAGGAAGTTGAGATGTTGGATTTGAAAGAAGAAAGCCAAGTGGCTTATTAATAAGGCAAATGATATAATAATTATGTATCATAAAGACTATGAGCACACATAACACAGCCATACCAGTTACCATAACAGTTTCTAGGCTTCTCTAACAAACTGCAGGAAATCTCTTCTGGGATCTTCCTTTCTGAGCAACAATTCTGGCACACTGCTACATTAGGCAAGGAAGAGCTTCTGGAGGGCTTTGTTTGTTAGCTGTTTCATTTTTAAGGAGTGCCTATACACACCATATTCACCTGACTGCTAATCAGTGTTGAGCAACTACTCAGCTGAAGCTTGTAGAGCAGTCATAACTCCAGTAGATAGAAACACAGTTCCTGAAAGACAGAAAATAGAGGCCTGTCAGTTGTTGCGAAGTGGTCCTTGAAACTAGTCAATGATGGTAGCAGTGTGCTATGGGATAGTCTTCTATCCTATCCTATTCTCGTTCTTCTAGAAGGAAAACCTTCTCCTAGAAGGACAACCTTCTCAAACACAGTCATGGGCCATTCCAATGTGCAGGAGGTTGAGCACATCTGACAGAAGGATGAAGAAAACATGGTCCTGTTGCTGAATGATGCACATGCAGTGACAAAGGGTGTGGAAAACAGAGAGGTTATTAATGGATCCCTGCTTATGTTTACTGAAAAGTTCACCCTCAGACGACTCCCATATTGCTCTGCCTAAAGGCAGAATCTGTGGGAGTGCAGCATTATACATGGCATAATTAGGAAGGACTCAAGCGAATTAGCCATACATTAGCATGTGGGAACTGATGAGATGCATCCACAGGTGCTGAGAGAGCTGGCTGGCATCATTGTGAGACTGGTGTTTATTATCTTTGAATAGTCATACTGATTAGGGGAGGTTTCTGATTATTGGAGAAAGGCAAAAGCAACTCCATCTTCAACAGCAGTATTCAGATAGCTACAAGCAAGTCAGTCTAACTTCAATCCCTGGGAAGATTATAGAACAAATGCTCCTGGTAGCTGTGTGCAAGTACATGAAGATGACTGGAAACAGTCACCAGGCATTTACTGAGGGTGAATCATGCCTAACCAGTGAGGTAGCCTTCTATCATGAAAACAGCCAGCTGTCTGGGTAAGTTGAGAGCACTGGATGCAATTGCCTTTGAAAGGCTTTTGATATAACCTCCCTGAGTAATGCTTTCAGAAAGGCAACAGAAGTGATCAATGGAACAGAGGAGCTGCCTTATAAAAAAGCAAAGACCCTTTAAGTTTATAGAACAAAAGCATGAGGGAAAGAGGCCTGTTCACAAGAAGCCACTTGAAGAACCTCATGGGATTTTGGACCAAAGTACATAAAAGAGCATTTAATGGATGACATTAGATTTCTTAATTTGTAGCCACGGATTGTGATGTAGCCAGAGAATTTATTTAGAAGGTTTGGTTAGGGATTAGAGAAATTCACAACCAAAAAGGCTTCAAGTGAATGCTAAAAGATCTGCTGACTTCTTTAATACACCTGAATGCCTGGAGGTTTCAAAGGCAAGAGACTGCTGGAAGTGGCTAAACTAATATGCTCTCCTCAAATAGCTTCTCTTTTTTCTGCTCTGAGACAGTTCTAGGCTAGATGCACCATTGCACTGACCGCACAGGGTGTTTCTTAGGTTCTTACAGGACATTGGCATGCTTTTGTCTTTTAAAAAAATGTTACATCTACCACACAGCTTATTTCCCATCCCTGTTCATGCCTCTGTGATGTGTTATTCCTCCTACACCTAACTGAATACATAAATATTTCTTTTTGTCAGTGGGATTAGTGGATGATTAGCATGATTGCTAAAGTAGACTGATTTTGAAGCAGAAAATCCTGTCAGTTGAGATGCTTGGATTGATGGATTCAATTTTTGTTCAACTTAATACACTGAATCAAAGGAGCAATACTTCTGATTAAGAGTAAACTCACAGACAGAAAAATTGTACATCAAATTCTTCCTTTTCGGGAGGTTTGCTGTTATTAAAGTTTACTGTACCATGAAATAAGACTGTACTTTCTTTCAAACCTTTCCAGGCAACCCTTATTATGAAGCTTACACAGGAAAGTTTTCACTCAAGGAAGAGACCTAAGGAAAAGTGTTGCATGCTGTGACTCAAAAAATAAAGTGAATCATCAAGATTACAGATTAGAAATATTTAGAAAATTTTTCAGTCCTTCATGCTGCTACTGAATAATCACTCAGCATAGGATTTGTAATTATATTTTTTTTTGCTTTGATTTCAAAGTTGCTTGATAAGAAAGGCTAGCATTTTTCACATGAAACTGTTGCTCAGTTTACCAAGAAGATTACCTGGTACACAGTTTAAAATTCCTATTATCAATTTTGTGCTCCAAGTTACAATTCATTTGTACTATTTATAAGTCTCTAGCATCCTAGCTTATACTGTGATAACATTCTTTCTAAACAAGTCCATCTAATCAACTGTAGAAAAGCTGTTCAGCAGTCTACCACTACAGAAGATCTTTGGAGTATTTATATAGCAAGCAAGTTCAGAACTGCTTGAAGGTAGTTGTTAGTGGACTTGGTATTTTAGGGGAATAGAGGTCAACATGATGTTAGCTTGTTTGCAAAGTCTTTATATTGAGATATCAGTGGAGAGATATAATGAGATATCCAGGGAGGGGGCTGAACCCGTTGATGGTCAGAGCTATTAGAGAAGCAGACATTATGCAGATGGTTCCCCAGGAACTGCCACATAACTGACTCCTGCAACAGTGGTACCTGGAAGCACTGAGTAGCAGGGAACATCATTAGCGGGTCCTTCCCAGGAGGTTCTCTTTACCATTATGGCTGATGCATACATCAGATACCATTCTTTGCTTTTCCAGTCTACAGGAAAGGGTGTAATTTAGTTTTGCTTTCTAAGAGGTATTGTCCTGGGTTCAGGTAGGATAGAGTTAGTTTTCTTCCTAGCAGCTGGTGTAGTGCTGTGTTTGGAAGTTAGGATGAGAGCAGTGCTGATAACACATGGAGGTGTTTAGTTGTTGCCAAGCAGTCAGGAAGTTTTTAGTTTTTCATGTCACCCTGCTAACAAGAAGGCAGGGCTGTGAGGGGACAGCTGCAACAGTTGATCCAAACTGGTCAAAGGGGCTATTCCATACCATGATGTCATGCTCAACATAAAGGGGGGCTGGTGGGGGAGGAGTGCCCAGCTCCAGGAAATGTGGTTTGGGGATGGTCCAGCTTCGGGACAGCTCTGAGCTGTATGTCCTGAGTTGTGCAGTTCGGTGGGAAACTGCATTGAGTATCACCAGTTCTGTGTGTTTTGCTATAGAGTCCTGCTATTGTTATTTCTCTCTCTCTGCTGTCCCAGTAAACTGTCCTTATCCCAACCCACCATGTTTGCCTTTGTTTTTCTTTTTCCCTCACGTTCTTCCCTCCACCAACCCTCCCCACCCTCTTAGAAAGAGCATCTGTGTAGTACTCAGCCTTCAGCTGGGGTGAAACCATGACATGTATGAAATAACATATTGAATAAATCATTATGTCTTCATGGAACTCATACATTACTATAGGAGGGCAGTCACTAGCATTTTGTGTGTCAGCACAAACATCACACAAAATTAAGTATGGTAATACAAAAGAAGAATGCTGATCAGCCTCAGAGAATGACAGAAGGAAGAAGCAGTGTTGCTAACACAGGGATTTTTACCTAATGCTGAGCAGTGCTTGCACAGCGTCAGGGCCACCTCCATTTCTTTTTCTACCCCACCAGCAAGCTGGGGCTGCACAAGAAGTTGGGAGGGGACAGAGCCAGAACAGCTGACCCCAACTGACCAAAAGGATATCCCACACCACAGGGCACCATGCTCAGCAATAAAACGAGAAGTTTTTCCAAAACAGCAATTGCTCAGAGACTGGGTGGGCATCAGTCTGCTGGCAAGAGTTGGAGAGCCACTGCCTTTGTATCACTTGGGTTTTTTGTGGGGTTTTGTTGACACTGACCTGTCTTTATCATGACACAAGTTTCCTCACTGCTGCCCTTCCATATCTCTCCCCCATCCCACTGCAGGAAAGTAAGTAAGCAACTGGGTTATGGCTTACATGACTGCTGGAGTCAACCAAGCCCACTCTGTTGGTACCACATGAGTGGTACAAAAAAGATAGATATTCTTGATGGATGTATTAATTGCAGTTAGATTTCTGATCTGTAACAAAAAGTGGTAACCCACAACAAATCTAAAATAACCTCTAAGCTGGATGATGACGTCTTCATCACTTCTGACTCTTATGCATAGCTAGAGATATGCACACTGATTTACATGTGTTTCTGTGCACATACTCTTCATACGTGCTTTCAGAATATTTTCTTATCAAAGTGGATTATCCTGATATTTATTATACTGGCTAAATAACTCTATTGTTCATAAACTTAATGGAGGACACACTTTAATAAGCAATACACTTCTTTAAAGACAGTTCTAGGACCTGAGTAACAGGTTGTACATTTGCTAGTGACACCTAGATAGGCACTCAAACTTTTTTTATTTATTGCAGGCTGTACTTTTTTAAGAACACAGATAAATTTACATAAATTAATTCTGCATCAGTTTTTCATATTTATATTAGTTCTGTCAGTTGTAGGCAATTGCAGTGACATTGCTGCTTGTGGCTTACAAAACGAAGAGCTATAAATGTCAGGGCAGCAGAAAGAAAACATCAGTTTGCTTTATCTTCTCAATGTCAGGAGAATTGTAAGACATCTGTAGTGCAACATTATTCTGCTTTTAAGCTATATAGAGAAAAGACAGTTAAAATAATAATGTATGGCGTATGTAATATATGTATATAATTTTTTGCAATATACATACTTCTCCCTTCTTTCATTTTTTTCACTAGAACAAGACGACAGTGCAGTGAAGTTCTGAGTTTCCACACTTGTAACTGTCATACTGTTGGTTTGTGTTGCCATACATGTTTTAAGTTGTAAGACAAACCTTAATATACAGATTCCATGTAAAGGCAAATCTTCAATGCAACATTTATGAGGATAATCACAGTAGGTCATTCCTACAGCTGTCATGTAATTGCACGGACACTGTGTATGATATGATGTAATACACAGTTGTATATTCTATAATACAATAGCAACTGTACCTTCTCTTTGTTTATCTTGCTCCCAGAAGCACAGTGATACTTTAATTTTTAAACCTAATCTTTATTACCTGTTAAAAAGTGGACATAAATGCACAAGAGTAAAAAAACCCCTGCAATTTCTGCAAAAGCTACTGTGATTTCGTTGTATTGTTCTTACAAAAATAAGTATTTAGTGAACTTTTCTACTCAAAGCACAGAATATGTGTAATTTTTGTAAATTAAAAAGAGGTGAAACAAGATAGGATGATTAAAAACATTTCTTGAAATAGAGATACCTTTTGACTACAGACAGTTTTTACAAAATGCAAGAAATAAATGGGGAAGGAAGAAGAAAATTCACATAATGGCATTGAATTGCATGTGATTCATTATGAACCAGCACATACTAGGCAGCATACAGAACTTTGCAACCAAGTGTAGTAAAAGGAAAAATATGGAATCCAAAAGTATTGTGATGAGAATAGGAAACAAGAAACTATGGAAGAGCAAATGAGAAGAGTATCATACTTCATAAAATTAATTGAAAAGTTTCTTACAAGGTTTTGATGTTAAGGGAAGCTGTGATAAAGAAAAAAAGTAAACTTATGATTAAGAGAGCACATGGCAAATTTTTCACTGCTGCGAAAGGATCCAGATTTATTAGGTGTAATAGCTTTACTAAGATACTTTCTCTTTTATAATTCCAATTTTCTTCCTGTGTTCCTCTCTTTATCAGTATAGTGCTTCATGCCCATGGTAAGTGAAATTTTCTTGCAGTAGAACAAGAAAAAATTGCTGGCTTCCTCTCTTTTTTTCCTCCCCCAAATATGTGCTGTTATTTATGAGCCTAAAAACATTTTTAAAAATATTCTATTGATTAACAGCTCATTCATAACAGCAATTCAATCCTGCAACCCTAACAGATGACTTGAAAATTTGACATTTTTCTAATAGAAACAACGCTATTTATTTTAAAGTGGATAATAAGACATTGAGTTGCTGTTAACAAAAGGAGACACAAAACAGTGCTGTCTTGAGAAATACTCTAATAACCTATTACAAATCTCCTAGGTGAAGAAATATCTCTATGACAGCCTTTAGTTTGAGTCTATTCAGTTCTAAACCTACTGTAGGAGCAGTAAGAGAATGGGATGGAATCATCTGTTCTTTTGATATTAAACACTTATTTTAGAGACCTGTTAGAACCATCATAGCTGTATTTCACAATTCACCAAAGCTATACCCCTTCTATAAAGGATTTAACTCTCCAAGTTTTCATTTGCTGCTTCTTATATTTGGCGTCTCCAACTTTCTACTGACTGACACATTAATGGAATATGGTACCATATTTACACACTTCTTACTAATACAATAAGCCCGTTCACATATAAGAAGAAATTAAGATCACCCCAAACAAACAAACAAACAGCCATAAGGTTTATTATTACTCAGGAAAACAAATTAATCAAATCCAGGGCCACAGAGATGATTAGAGGGCTAGAGCACCTCCCCTATGAAGAGAGGCTGAGGGAGCTGGGCTTGTTCAGCTCAGAGAAGAGAAGGCTGCTGGGGGACCTCATTGGCTGCCCAGAGAGGTGGTGGATGCCCCGTCCCTGCAGGTGTTCAACGGCCAGGTTGGATGGGGCTCTGAGCAACCTTGTGTAGATCCAGCCCTGGAGGTTGGTGTCCCTGCCTGTGGCAGGGGGGGTGGAACTCTAGGATCCTTGACCCAGCCCATTCTATGATAATATGTAACAAAAAATTATATGGAAAAATTAAAACTATTTCTACTAGGCAATTTTTTTGTTTTCATTGCTTTCATTATGCATAAGGCAATCTATACATGTGATCGTTTTGGGATATAAGTTACTAGAAGAGTTTATATAGGAAAGGGTAATAATTACCTATTGGTAGTTATTACCAATTGGTAGTAATTACTTATTGGTAGTATTACCAATTACCTACTGGTAGTAAGAAACAAGGTATGCGCTGTGATGCACATCACCTTCCGGTATGTCTTGACACCCTCCCAAAAGAAGCCACAAACACTGACTACTTTGTAGTGCTTCTGGTAAAATGAAAAAGGATAACTGCTACTGTTTCATTATTTCTTTCTACTGTTGCCATTACATTATTCTGCACTTGTAAAACTGCATTATGTCCTGTTCTAACGCATCACACCACAAAATTATAAGATAGTTTGACACATTGCAAGGCAGAAAGCACAGAATAAGAACATATTTTGTGGCTTCTTAGAGTAAATAATAGAGACTATAAAGTTGCCTGCTGTGGTACAGTAATTAAACTTCTGCTGTAATAGCTATAAGTCTTGGGGTGTATTTCTGAGAGATGTATAGAGTATGCAGCTGTTCTTTCTTAACCCTCTTCCTCTAGGTCTAATCCATCTTTTAATGGAACTGACAAAAATGTTCCTACAGTATTGGAAGATGTATTTGGCTGTTGAGGTGCTTTTCCTAGGTTTGAGAGCGGTTTTTTTGAGAGAAAAACACCACACAGCAGTAGTTCTGTTACATCTTCTCATTAAACTGCATGGCTTAAGGTCCAGCTTGTCAAAGCAGTAGAAAAGGTCATTTAAGTCAGGCTGCTAAGAAGGAAGTGATGTATTCATTAGCCCTCACTGACAGGAAGAGATACTAGACAAGGGAGAATGAAGAGAAAGAAAGTGACAGCTAGGTTGGAGATCTTACAGAGAAATCTGAGGATCTCTAGCAGCAGAGTTTATGAAGACACTGCTTTAATTATCTAGAATTTTCTAGATAATTAACTTCTGCTGGTTTGCTCTAATTCAAGAAAAGATAAGGTATCCTTACAAAAAAAATAATGTGTGAGGAGCTGATATTTGGGTAATCCTTTAGAAGAGAGAAAGTGTCAGTCAGTTTCCTAACAAAGTAAGTTGTTGACATACAATGCCAAGTTTTAAACATCCTTTCTGCTAGACCTTAAGCAAAAACAATCAACTACATCAAGCTGTCTAAAACGAAGATCTTCAACCAAAACCAGAAACCAAACTAGAAAATGCATCCTTTACAGTCTTTTCGGCCACTACTTCGGCTTTAGTATTTGGAAATGATTCAGAGAAATTTCAGAGCTGTTGGTTTGTGGATAGGTCAAATAACAGCAAGGTAGAAAAGAGCAGAGGTAAAGTATAGAACTATCAGGTCTAACGAATTCTTGAAGAAATACTAGAGAAAAAGTAAAGATGCATTATTTATAAGTATCTCATAGCAACAAAAAGATGACAATCAGTCACTAGGTAACACGGATCTCTCAAGAGCAAAATGTGTGAAACCATTACAATTTCTGTTCTTGGGTGGTAATAAACATTCTGGATAAGGAAGAAGTAGGTGGAAATATCTTGAGTGAACATCAGCAGTATTATAAGGAAATCAAGGGAACACTGTTTCAGTGAAACTACCACTAAATGACAAGTAATTCACCGGATAAAAGAAGAAAACAAACAAAAAAGCCCCACAAAAAAACCCAAAACAAAAAACAAAAAAACCCCAACCCAAACCAGTAAAAGATTGTTGTGATTCAGTGTGAAAAAGTATTTTGCTGGAAGGGTTTTGCGTACCGCTGATATTATCAATGTTCTTCACTTGCTCAGTTCTTCTCACTTGGGTACTGTGGGACCGTTTTGCTTGTCAGTGAGGCTGTGCCCTGCCCACCTCGCAATAATATTCCCTATATTAATAATAAAAGTTGATTAAAATTATTAAACTATACCTAGCTGAACCCAGTATTTTAAAATATGGTGTTAAGATGTAGACCTGCAACACAGGGACAACATGTGACCTGACTGGAATGGGTGCCTCGCCAACCACTACCCATCTCCCAAAGCCTATTAATATTTATTGCTCTAAAGGATTTGTGCCTCTGCATGGAGCTGTATGTATTCAGGTTTTGACCATGAAACAGAGGAAAAAAAGTCATTATTATCCATAATGCCAGAGTTCATTGCTGAATGAAGTTTATATCAGAAAAGTGCTGGGGTTCAGTAAATCATGAGGACAGCTTGTTAGAGAACTCAGTTTAACCTGACAATTTTTAATTTGTAAGTATGCCAGAAAACTTACATTCAGGTACACTGAGTTCACACTAACCTATAATATCATTGTGATTCCAGAATGGACTGCATTCACAAAGCAGAAATAGCAATACCCTTTAAGTCTCCTGTGTAGAAGCACAACTGAAGCATGGGTAGGTTAAAAAAATCTATCAGGGGTTGAGCAGTATCTACAAATGTATCAGTGAAGAGAAATTACTGCTCCTGTGCCCAGAATTTCTGCCCTAGCACAGAAGTGACTACAACAAATTGGAGTACAGTAATTGCCTAGTAAAAGTCTAGAAGAGGGTCAAAAAAGAGGTGTGCATTTAGGCTTCTAGCTCTGCAAGGTCTACTGTCCACCAAACTACCTGAATCAGAACTGATCTTAGAGCAAATCCATCTTGGAGAAAAAATCTTATTGGTAGATGAAATCTCTTTCTGTTGCCTGTGATAGGCATATCAGCTTGCCATCATTGTCATATTAGTGTTTACAGTAAACAACCAAATATGACTGAGTCAAAACTCCAAAAATATTTTAAAATGTACATGTATTTGCTGATAACAAAGTGAGTGGTAGCAGAAGGTAGGTTGACTGCTATTTAAGGTTCCTCTCCAGACTAAATTGCGCTTAAATGTTGTATACAGGTTTTTGCTGAAAAATCTTTTTTCAGTCTTTCTGTCAGAGAATCCTAATATAAAATTCAAAGTCAGTTGCAGTGATGACTTTTCAGCTGCCAGTAGAGCTTTTTTGAGGAATATCCAATGAAACGTTATTTCATCACAAAATGCTGACATGATGGTATTAAACCTGCCTGTTGGCCTAGGAGCTTTATTTTTTCATTACTACTTAGTTGAGGAAACTTTGCAGAAGAATTAAAACTGTTGAAACACTTCTTTTCAAACCTACATGACAGAAAACTGTAAGTCTGTTAAATTAGCTTGTCTTAGAATATTTATCTATTTCAGGAGCAGCATATGTAGGTAAGAAACTAACAGGGAAAAGCCCCGAACACTCCTAACAGTACATTCTTACACTAAATTTTAAATTTCTTTCAGATTATGTGTATATAAACACAAGTTTTGACTTGTCCCCAGTTAGGCTAGGAAATAAAACAACTGAAATTCTCACAGGAACAGAATACCATTTATACTATTTTTCAGATTGCAGCCATTGTTAGATCAGGAAATCTGCTGGTGAAAATGAGCACTCTTCAGAGGACACTTAGGCTTTCTTAAAGTCACATGTGCATCATTTCTCAGCCTCTTCAATTTTGGAATATGAAGGATTTAAAACTTTCAGAGAGTAGTTCTGTTATTCTCATCCAATTGCTGAATTGTCTTTACTGAAAATTAGTGGGTTTTGATCTGAGTTCCAGAAACTGTATACAGAAAAGGAATACAACAGAGAAAATAACATCTTACATTGTGTCTTGTAGTTGTGACTGATTACTTCAACACAACAATCACATATATTTATTAGAGCAGATAGTCACAATAAAATACTTTCCTGTTGTACTGTCTGAGGCAACAGCAGCATTTTTCCCCTGTCTTTCATCCAAAGGTGGATTTTTTAACTTTCCTCTATTTTTTGAAATAAGATTTTGTATAATTTTTGCAATAAAAAAGATTTTTATATTTGAAATTCTAGAAAACCCAAGCAAAAGTAGGATTTCATTACGATAGGTGTTTAATGGCAAACTTAATAACACTCTACCTCAAAAACCAAATTAATACGACTTGTATGTTGTTATTATCACATCCAGTGTAAATAAGGAGAAATCAGCAACCCATTAGTATATAAGAATCTTAATGACAGAGAAAACATTGTCTAGGTTTTAAATGAAGTTATTAAATTCTGACATTTGTTTCTTTCATTCTGTTTTGAGTTTTTCCCAGCTGTAATTTTAACAGGAACCATATAACTTTTTCCCCAGAAGTACTATTTGTTCAATAAGAGTGAATGAACACACATCAAGTCCTGCTGGCCCTGACAATAACCCTTAATGTGAGGTTTCCAGTTAATAGCTTCAGATGTACCTGCCATCCAGAATATAAGGAGCCATGTAGTGAANGAAATAAAAAAGATTTTTATATTTGAAATTCTAGCCACAAATCACTGTGTGGCTGGACTGTGTCAGAATGGATCAGAATGCAATGATCTCCCTGCAAAGTTTAAGCGTCACAGTCTGACAACTAAAAATCACTTTTGTCATGAGGCATTTGTGTTTGTCAGAAATAAATGTCTGAAGAATGCAAATGTGGCACTTCTGAAAAAAAATAAAAATAAAAAAATCAAATTATATGCTCCTAAATTTCCATTATCTAAATTTATTACGTATCCTTTGAGTGTCTGTAGCAGAAAAATAAACCAAAGCTTGCTCATTTCTTTTTACAGGAAACAGTATATTCTTAAGTACTGCTGCTGAATATGTTTTTATGAGAAACTTCATCCAAAAATATATGTTTAATATTAAAACTGTGCCCTGAAACGTCCACCCTTTGCTCTTCAACTCAATATACTAACTTTGGATAGATTTGTCCATACTGCAATACTTTGATAATTAATTCAAAGCACAGAAATAAAAACGGATGTAGGTCAAGATGTTTATTTCCCATCAATAAAGTTATTTTATTTCTTTTTAATTTTTCAAACAAAAAATCATACTTGTTTTTCTATCTGGAGTACCTCCACTTGGATGACATTCACATAAGCACATGTAACAGACATGTATCTGTGTGTATCCGTTACAACTATTGATTAATGTTTCCATTTTACTACTTCATCATAATTTTTTATATCAGTTTTATGCAGTGCTTCAGTAAGCAGACATTAACATCTATTTATGAAGACAAAGATGACAGAGATGTTTAAATTTTTAATAGCAATCAACAGGGAGGAA
>VZTU01004463.1:1159-33596 GCA_013400835.1 Zapornia atra | reverse complement strand
CCTTTCCTATCTGTGAATCAAACCTCCTGCCCACTGTTTTTGTGGGCGAATGTCACAAAAGCAGGTTTTTGTTTGTTTGAATGTCTTGTTTGTTTGTTTGTTTTAATGTCTTTCTAATATGAAAGCCTTTAGAATTTTTTATTAAAAGGCTTTTATATTATAAAGGGGGTTATATTAGAAATTTAAAAGTGGGAGTGAAATTGGAATCCAGGGCAGATGGAAAATCTGTCTTCAGGAATGCCACAATGCTTTGTAGGAGGGGGAAGAACTGATTCAATAACAATGAACAAATACTTAGCAGAAGGCTGGCCTAGTGATATCTCAAAAAGATACTATGTCAGATGGACTTGTTGAGTTGATCAGCTCTTGAGACCACATGAGGACACGAGCTGGAAAGCACACTGTATCTCTAAGCCTAGAGATATGGGTTCCCACAAATGTTTCCGCATGCTCACATTGTCTCGAACTACTCTGAAAAAGCTGCTCCTCAGAGTATTTTGTTAACACAAACAATTGCTGTGGAGAATTTTAAGCATGTTAGGGATGGGCTAGGTAAGGAACTGTGAAATGCAGGTCTAACAACTCATCTCATGTAGACTCCTGGGGCAATATTTTCTTTGAAGAAATCAATATCCTTCTTTCCAAAGCAAACTGTCAAAATAAAAGCCCATTGGGCTTCCAGGTTTCTCCTGGTATTTTAGTACTAGTGTAAAGTATCAATTACTTAAAGTTATTTAGGGTATTGTTTTAGTAAAAGAAAAAAATGTGCGAATAGCTCTTCTGCTGGCAATTCTTCAGTAAATAACCTCTTCAGGAAGAAATGTTGAAGGATGCTTAGCAAAACTTTATTGGATGTAATTAACTGAAAATGGAGTCATAGACCCAAATGGTGAGGATACTTCCAGATCCCACAAAGCTTAAACTACCAGCCTTGTGATGAGGGCAGTACTTGTTAGAAGCTGCTTTCATTACAAAATAATGTGAAAAAGGACTTTGCATTGTGACTAGGAAGTCTGGATTTGGCTATCTCCCCCCATATCATGAACAAGATAACAAGGGAAAAAAATGTATCTTTTACTTTTATTGTCAACTCAGTAGAACCTGTAATAGGTTGGCATATTTATAAAGGAGATATATGTATTTCCTTCCGGGATATAGCCTTTTATTATCTATCTTAAAAACAATGACATGGTAATGCTATAAATTCACACTGATAACTGGAGTGTCGTCCTTTTATTTAGATGCTGTAATCCCTCTTCCAAAGTGCTGTGAGCTTGTTATGTTAAGTACTGTAAAATCTCTGCCTTCTAAGAAATTACCTTTTCTATGCAAAATTTTAGGCAGCCTAAAAGAAGGTTTCTTACAGAATAAAAACTTACCAATTCCAGTCCTAGGAACAGCTGTGTAAACCATGATATGTTAATGATCTGCAAATGGATGCTTATTTCCATTTTATTTTTGTACCTTACTCATCCTTTTCCTGTCCTTCCTGCCTCACTGAAGCACACATCTCTCTTCTTCCCCCTCCCCCTCCAAGTCTAGCAGGTTTCAAGTCTTAATTATTTAGAGTAGGGAAGAAGATATCAAGACAGTATAATTCGACAAGATTCAGATTACATTCCCTGACGAATAGCAAATGTACAATGGCAACTTGTGTGAATTACATAAGAAAACAATGGCATTTTGAGAATGGCCCTGAATTGAATACAGTTCAGGCATGCATACCTAAGAAAGGATCTCTGCCATCAATTACTTTCAGGCACCTGTGTGCAAAGTGCTCAGTGTTCTCTGTAGAACAATGAAATCCTTATAATACTTAGTCTTAGGATTGTTGAAACCATTGATTTACTGTCTTCAGAGCTAAAGCCACCTATTACTAAAAGTGATCTACAAACCTCCTAAGTGACTGTAAATTTCTCATGTGGTGTTGCAGCAGACCACGGGACTGCAAGCAGCAAACCTTTTCAGGTCTATGCAGGTTCTTCAAGTGAAAGGCTTTGTGAGGTCTCCGTTGTTTTTATGGAGCTTTGCGTGTTAGAGATGCTTAGCAGGGAAGCTGGTGTTGGAAATCCTGAATTATTACTTTAAGCTGGCAGTAATACAGTTGCTTTGCCAGTTGTTTTGACTCATACCACCAGAAGTCTATCAAAAGTCACTGAGTTTCAACAGCAGCTTGCTTGAAGAAATGTTTTGAATTAAACTTAAATTAAAATTACTTCTTTCCCCCTTATTTACCACATTTTAATTGGTCTGAAGTAATGAGATAGCAAATTATTGAGTACTTCTGTACCTTCTCTATGGCTTGTTCTATTCCAAGATGAAGTGTTGAGTCTAAAGTTGTAGAAGAGTGCTTCTTATCTGAATATTCTTTTTGCTCTTTCAGAAAAATTGCCTCTGATTTTTCTCATCTCTCTGCAATAGTGCAGTTAAACTAATGTCCCAAAGAACTTAGTGGTCCAATTATTCTTCAACTTGCTAACAAGCAGCACCCATTTGAAATTACAGACCATTAAAACAGTCTTGGCAAACTGCAGAGCATGGCTGGTTGCCTGTGTTGTAATACTTCGATTCCTTTTGTAAAACAGCTTACAGAATATTCACCCCTATGAAAGGAGTGACTTGATACCCATTTGGTTGCTATGTAAAGCCATAAATACTGAAACTGCAGGCTCACAAGGAAGAGATGGTGTGCAAGAATTCAGGTGGAAACACTTTTAAGACACTGAAAGAGGCCTATACAAAAGCAGGGTGTTCAAGTAGGTGGATCTGGAGAGTTCTTTTTTTCCAATAATTGAAAGTAGAAGTTGGTCTGGATTTGCTAATATATGCCTAGGTGAGTTCTGATTTTTATCTATTGAAAGAAAAAATGCTCTGGCCTTTTGTCAACCTCATATTTTAAAATAGCAGTAGTCAGACATCAAGAAAGAAAATTTCTAAGTCGATTATATACCTATTTTCAAAAATATTTGATTACAGTTTTCTCTGCTTTGATTACAGATTTTTAAAAGTGGAGAAAAAAGTAGAAAGAGGAAGCCTTACATATTCATTCATTTTCAAAGGTTGGCATTTGAGGTGGTGTGGTTTAACTTCACAGTGTGATAGATACAGCATTGAAGTCAATGAAAGATAGATGCTTAGTAATTCACCTCCTCCACCCTGCTCAAATTAATTCAATCAATTTTCAGACATTCCCTGATCTGAGCATGTGGTTATTACGCTTCACTTGATTCTAAAAAAAGGGCTGTTACATTTATCATGGAGTTAAGGGGAGCAGTAATTCATTAGTACATAATACACTAATCTTATTTGCAACCTTATGTTCCCTAGCATTTCAGTAAACAGAAGAACATCTTGTTTTCATGTCTTGAACAATTGTACTGAAGAAAATGGTAATTGAGAGGAAAGCTACAGCTTTATACTTCGAGACAAAACTGTTCTTTCTGAGTACTCAATAAAGCATCTTAATTCTTCAGCATTTCCTAAGGAATTTAATGTAGTTGGCCTTACCAAAAACCATAGGTTTCAAGGCATGTTCACTTGAATAATGCTGTTTGGTGTTTGAAAGTATGAGGATGTAAAAACAGCAAGAGGAAGTATGAAGTTTCCTTCTGTTTATTGTGATTTAGAAGTAAAGATTAAAACCAGTCCAAGATAAATCTGCCACTGCAGGTGGAAACTCAGCTTGTGTATGGGTATTGAAGTGGTTATGTCAGGAAAGACCTACCCAAAAGTAAGGATGGGTAGTTAATAGCTATATTTTCCTCTGACTGCCTGGCATAGCATGTGTTCTCTGTCACAGGATGGAGGATCCCAATGTGCTCAGGTCAGTGTGCTCAGAATCTTGACTATACGGTGTCATCTGATAAAAGTTTTATGGTTTTAGTCAGGTGAAGTAGTATTGCAGCCAACAGCAGTGTTCATGCTATAGTGCCTAAAACACAGTATCTGTTCATGGGGTTGAAAGAAGCTTCATAAAGAGTCTCGTACTTTGGGAACTGGTTATCAGTCAAGAGTATGATGGAAGTACAGATAAATCATCAAGCAGAATCAGTTGCTGATAAACTTTAGACATGTAGCTGAAATGAGAATAGTAAAGTATATCCTGCATGTGGTGACATTACTTACATGCCAGTGAACATGCAGATATTAGAGAATCCATAGATTTAAGGAAAATTCAGCAGAAACTCGGCTTCTATCCTGACATCGGTTCATCTCTTTTTCTCCCTCTCTATCAGGACTAGCAGATATTCAGATACAGAATATCAAGAGATTAATGGGGAAAAAAAGTATTAGCAGAAAACTATGAAGTTTGGCTGATTGTAACACTGTTTTAGGAAAAAAAGCAGGACTAACCTATATGCATTTTTTTATGGTTGGATAAAGAAGTGTCAGTTCAGCCAGGTTTTTTGTCAGGTTGATGCTTTTCCTCACCAGCATTTTTTTTCCCAGAACATACCCTGGCATTTATATGCATACGAAGAGGCTATGTTAAGCCTTTTAGAATTAAGTTCACGTATATGGTTGGGGTTTTTTTTTTCCACTTACAAGCTTTCTTCCACTTATGATTTATCTGTTTGTAAATAATTTAAATTCTTTTACTGGACATGAGCTCACAATGTGTGCTCGGAGGCTAGAAAGCCAAAGCATGACCAGCAGGTTGAGGGAGGTAATTCTGCCCCTCTAATATGCTTTTGTTAGACCTGGAGTACTGCATCCAGTTCTGGAGTCCTCAGTACAGGGAAGACATGGACCTGTTGGAGTGGGTTCACAGAGGAGGGCCACAAAAATTTATTAGAGGGCTGGAACACCTCTCCTATGAGGAAAGGCTGTATGTATATGGAGAAACAACTATAGACAAGTGATTTCAGCAACATTCTTATAGAAAAAAGTTTCTACTTGCTTCTCCATTTTCCTGACAAAACTCTGGAATCCCATATCCTTCACTGAGGTTCTTCCACAGCCCTATAAAGATCTTAGGAAAAGACTTTGTTTTATCTGTTTTCTTTCTGAACACCTTATGTCAATAGAGAGTGTTTATCTTAAAAGTGTATCTATCTTGTTAGCTAACAATAATCTCATGTAGTAAAAATCAGAGATTACCAAATTTCTAGCTCATGTAAACAACTTCTTTGAGTTTCTGAAATTACATACAAGTGTTGTAGTCCATCATGAAACTCTTCTCTTATGAAGTTCCTGGAGTCTTTTCTCCAACATAGGACTGGAAAAATTTTAAAGATTTGCAGAGTACACAATAGTATTCACTTTCAATGGAAACTAGCCAGGAATGTTTTCTTAACTTAAGCCCAGGGGCGATGCATCCCAGCAAAGAGGAAATTAGGCAAAACCACCAGGAGGCCTGCATGGATGAACATGGAGCTCCTGGGCAAACTCAAACAAAAAAGGCAAGCCTACTGAGGGTGGACATATGTCAATGAGAAAAGGATGATGAGGGATAATGTAGGCCCTCTCTGGAAGGGAACAGGCAACTCAGGACATGGAGAAGGCTGAGGTACTCAATGACTCTTTTGCCTTAGTCTTCACTGGCAAGAGCTACAGCCACAGTGCCCAAGTCATGGAAGTCAAATGCAGGAACTGGAAGCATGAAGAACTGCCCACGTTCGAGAACACATAAGGAACCTTAGGTGCACAAGTCCATGGGATCTGATGAGGTGCATGCGCGTGTCCTGAATGAGCACTCTAGGCCATAAATAGAAAGTAAATTCTACCTTGTTTTCATGTGCCAAAATCCTTTTCTAATTTATTCTGCAAAATCAAGTGGATTTTTAGACCTCAGGCAATCATTTTAGTCAAAACCACCTTACTGATCATAAAATTACTGTTAATTCTACTTAGTTATTGCTGACCCTTTAGCATGTAACTGGAAGAAGTTATGAGAGAAACATGCTGTTTTTATTCTTTTGTATATAAAGTAGCTCTATTATACAATGCCCTTCAGCTGTCCTTCTTTATATATGTATTCAGTGTGGAATATCATGTACTAACAGCATCCTAAAGACAGAAAGCATAGTAACCATTAATTGAGTTCAGTCTGTAAGGAATATTAACTTAAGAATATTGTCTTTCAAACAATTCTAATGCCTATGCATAGGAAATTAAGCAGTTTTATTATACTTTTGCTGTCCTGTTTTATATCTTCTCCTATATTTCAAGGTGTTTCTAACGTCTACTTTGCTCTCATTTTGAAATACTATTTTTGACTGTTCCCATTTTTCTTTCAGTGCCATTCAGTTTTGTAAGGGCCAAATGTTACCACACTTGCACTGCAGTGGGACTGCTCCTTCAAAAAAGAACTATTTGGCATAATTATGATAACTCTACCTGACTTAAAACTTCATTATGATCTAAATGCTTATAGAGGTAATAGTTGCTTACTCACACACTTCTTTGAATTTGACTTGGGGCTATGTTGTTATGTTATGACCTATCAACTGGGAACCTTGACCTGTATGTTGGTTGCATTTTTAATTGATAACGTATTTTGTTAATTGTTCACCTACAAAGAACAAGGACCTAAAACCTCCTCTTTAATGAGCTCATTACAATGCTGTACGCTTTGTAAATGGTGATCATTGCGTATGTGACAAATAAAGAAAGCTCTCTTGAGCTGGATAAAACCAAACTCAAACCAGATCATTTAAACAGGTTAAATATGAAGGACTTTGTGCCTTGCTTAGGAAAAATATGTCCAAGATTAATTAGGAATAGTATGAATAGTCTTATTAATGTAGTACATTTGAAGACAGCACCCAAGGACCTATACCAAAAGTGGCTTTTACTGCTTGTTACAAAATATATGCATATTATATCTCTGATTTTCTTCAGATATAAAATATCTGACATAAAATATTTATAGAAAAAAAGTCTTTCAATTTTTGCTACACTTTGTAAAAGGATAAGATAGTCATTAATAAAATAATTTAACTCCAAGCAATATTGTTTAGAAGAACTTAGTAAAAACTTTTCCTTAAAGGGTTTTATATTGCATGTATATAAAGAATTTAAGATGGCCAAATCAGTTCATAAAACTTGCAGGATACCATTGTTGCAAGGTCCACAGAACAGAACCTAAAGGACTATAAAATATACTATCAGTCTCCTAACCAGGGGAAAAAAAACTGAGCAGACTTTGTTGATAAGGATTAGAAAGGCAAATACAAGTAATAATGATCAGCTTCAGCTGTGTAGAGTCTGTTCAAACACTTCCTGGATAGACTAGAAGAGCAGTTCCCTAAGGCTTTGAATACTTGTTCAACAGAACCACTCTTAGAATACTATGGATTTTTATTCCCCCCGCCTTGATTTAGGCTTAAATTTTTCTGTTAATAAGACTGTTGGTAGAACAGGCACCAGGTGGGTAAGGAATGGACAAGATAAAGTACAAAACTATAAGAAGGTTATTTGTGGAAGTCACTAGATTTTATGTTTTGGACTTCTCTTATGCAGGTGTGGTTGTTGTTTTCTTTTCTCCTTTTATTTTCTCCTTCTTCTTTTAATTACCACTACACAAAATGGTGAGGTAGCCTACTGAAGGTTTCTGATGGCACATTTCTGTAGGCATTTTTAGGATTAATGGAGATCTGGCTATTGTATTATAAAAAACCATATAATCTTGAGGACCAGGAGAAGGGGCGAAATACAGTAATACCAAGGGCATTTTCATTCAGGGACCAATGAGAATACTTTGTACACGAGGTTGTGAATGAGAAGGAGAAGTACACATCTGTATGAAGTGAATCCAGGATGACTGTGAGTCATCAATGTGATAATGAATCCAGGATGTAGCTGAACTATAGATTATGATAGGAAATTATTAATGCTGTTGGACCTGCTTCTTCTGTGACTCATGCAGAATGCAGTCTATATTTCTGATGACTCTGAGTCCACAAAGGTGAACTCAGGTTGAAACAGAGAGAGCTGAAATGAACACTGAAAATTAGTAGCTTAGTTTAACAAACCAAAGAAAAGCAACAAAAAGAGGATACATTTCACTCTGTGCTTATACAATAGGAAATGAAAGATTTATTATACAGGAAAAAGACCTATTTAAGGCAATTGGTATCACTGTCACAAAGGAAAAAGGAAATAAAATAACTGTGAACATGTTCAGGCTAGAAATCAGAATGAAGTCTCTACATGATGAGGGGTGCATAGGCTTAGCTAGTGCAAAAATCCTCTGAAATGAAGATCGTTAAATGGGGTGGCATGATAATGAAGAGCTTGGCTACACATCCAAATAACTCTTACAGTTCTTATGGTCATAACTAAAATTCCTAGATCTTCTGTGCAGCCTACATAAGAAACTGTAATTAGTTGGAAAATATACCTATGGCTATGCAGTCAAGAAATTCTGTGTTTGGTAATATAACAAGGGTAGAAAACTTACACAGCCAAGTCATGAAGGAAATCTTTAAAAAGAGATCCAGTATAATTAAGGTCAGTGCACAGGGATGCAAAACTGGCACGTCATGTGAAAATAATAAAAGTTACAAGGGCAGAAAATGAAAGACTTATTAGTATAAAGAAATCAAGTATAACAAGTGCAGGAAGTTTATTAGAGAACTAGTAGGTGGGAAGGACTGTTGAGAAGTAAAGGGAGCCATAACAAAAGTTAAGAGAAACACAGAAAAAGGAAACTTAATTACACAAGAAACTGGATTAAAAACCTACTCTTAGTAGGTGATTGGAATAAGTAGAAAGTAGATTGATCAGAAAGGTGTGGTCAGCAGTTAAAACCAACTACTTAAGGAAAAATAGCAAAATGTCTGGAGAAATTTGAGATTAAAGCTGCAGAACTGTAAAGTTGCCCAAGGTGATTGAAGAGTGGAAGAGAGTTACCCTTCCTTAAAATAATCCAAAAGGAACCCAACCAACCAAAAAGAACCTCTAAACCCTCCAGAATGGTCAATATTTTTAAATAATTTTTCAAACATTTAAGGGTTTTTACTGTCCGTCACTTAAACATTCACTTTTAGTCTGGACTAGGTGATGTGCAGAATGAAAATTATGTACATTGCCCTCAGTAGCATGAGAGGACTGCAGTGAGTGCTACAGGCAGCCAGTAAATCACAGTTTACACAAAACTATTAGTAAATCAAGATTTACAAGTAATTTTAAACCAGTGATTGTTCAGCTTCTTTTTAGATGTTGGGGAGGTCAGGGTATCAGATCTCCTACACTACACATCTCACTGAGGCAAAAAATTGTCAAAGAACTAAAAGAAGCTTTGAAAGGGGTTTGCAGATTAAAAATTGGGGAACAAAAGAGTAGGAAATACACAGTTGTCTCTGCCCCAGCGTCTGTACACAGCTTCTACATCACAAATGCTGCAATCTCTGCCCAGGGGTTTACACAGGCCATATCACACATTTCTATTGCACTGCTGCTTCTTTCTTGGTATGACAGGTGCAGGTGGATAGTCTAAGTTGTGATCCACTAGCTGGTTGCAACTGATGTGTGGCGATACGGAGCAAGCGAGTGGATAGGGATGCATGGTTTTTAGGGATGGTGGAAGCAAAATGATCCCTTCTTGAAAGTCTATGCTTTGTATTATATTTTAAACAGTGTAGGAATGGATTGGGACTTTCCAGAGGCTTTTGGATTGCATTACTGCCCAGCTACACTGGATCATTTTAGTTCACAAATTGTTACTTGATTATACTTTGAGTTGTTATATAGGCAAGGTAAAGCAGATTTTCCCATGTGTGCTATTGGAATGTATTTCAGAATTGCATTTTAAAAAATATTTAAAGTAACAATCTATATCTGCAAAAGACAGTACTGAAAAAAAAAAAACAAACCCAAAAAACTGCAGAAAGGGTAGTGTTTTTTAAATACAACTACCCCTCTATAACACTAAGGAGAATATGAACAGGTAGACAAGATAAATGAAAATTTCACGCTTGCCATTCAGAATCCAACTGTGGGAAGATATTTAGAAGAAAGATTTCCCTTCAGGAAGAATATTCTATTGTGGAATTTATTCATGCCTCCTCTTAGATAGCTTCTGTGTTGTGCCGTTACAGGGACCAGATTCTATGCTGCCTTAGAGATACTATCATTTGCTTCTCTATAAAGTAATTGTATAAAATCACAAAGAAAAGTTTGCAGCAAGAAATATGGGAAAACTGTACTTCAGAAAAAATTGTGTGTGTTTACAAATATGAAGTAAATTGAGTAGGAATTACACATTATCTCTTATGTATTGTTCTTTTATTTATTATTACTTCTATTTCACCAGTCCTTTCTGTCTTCATTTCATTTAGTGAATGTCAAAAAGGCTATTCGAGTGTTGAATCACTTCTTGCAAAGCAGTCTTAGATGGTCTTAAAAAGCAACAGTTGACCAAATGCTGTAAATTCCACTGAAGCATTTAAGCTACTGTGTTTTTAAAATGTGATCAGAAAATAGCTTTAAGTAGCTTTAAGTGAAAAGAAACTTCCTAGTCATCAAATCGTAGATCACTATTTTGTTTTGTCTTTCTCATCAGATATGTTAAATTGTCACTTTTCTTGGATCTCAAAGGAAGTGTCAGAAAAAAATTTCAGAAGTTTACAATATACAGTTGTTTCTTAACTTTGTAGAAAGCATGGTAGATTGCACTGTGAATTCTTTTATGCCATGGTTTGGCTATAATTTTTCTTTCTTTGCTCTTTCCTCTCCTCATTAAAATATATTCATGTACTTTTAGCAGCGGTGAAACATCTCTGAGTCCCTCAAAGTGTAATTTACCTCAACAACATTATGTGCTATCCTTCCTGATACTTGTAATATCTTTCACAACATAATAAAACTAAACTGAACTCCTTGTCCATTACTGCTGGATTGTAATTTACTCCTCATTCAGGTAAAATACCTAGTCATGATAGACATTTATATTTAATTAAAGATTCCATTTCTTCTACTTTGACATGAGGACATAATTCATTTTGTGGGACTATTTCTGGATCTCTCTTAAGCAAGTGAAAGCAAACTTTCATAAAATGCATGTAGTGTCATTATATCAGTTTGTAACACACTCAGAATGTTTTACAGACATGACTGCTGGATAATAAATTGTTAAAAACCATAAAGGAGTGAATTAGGAATTAATCTTTATCAATTTCTATAAATGTAATTACTCATATTGCACCCTCTTGACAATATATTTCATGCACATAGCCAGAAAAAAAATGTATCAATCACTGTTAAGTGCAAATGTAAACTCAAACATCAATCTGAGCTCCACCCACAGTTTCATCTAAAGCTATTTCTCCCTCCTCTGGTGAGACCCACCCGGAATACTGTGTCCAGCTCTGGAGCCCTCAGCACAAGAAGGACATGGACCTTTTGGAGTGGGTCCATTGGAGGACCACAAGGATGATCAGAGGGCTGGAGGACTTCTCCTATGTAGACAGGCTGAGACAGTTGGGCTTATACAGTCTGGAGAAGGCTCAGGGGAGATCTTACAGCAGCATTCCAGTACCTGAAGGGGACCTACAGAAAAGCTGGGGAAGGACTTTTTTTAAGGGCACGAAGCGATAGGACGAGGGGCAATGGTTTTAAACCAGAGCAGGGAAGGTTTAGATCGGACATTAGGAAGAGAAATTTTTCACTATGTGGATGGTGAAACAGTGGAATAGCTTGCCTGGAGAGGTGATGGAGGCCCCATCCTTGGAGACATTCAAGGTTAGGCTTGATGAAGCTCTGAGCAACCTGATCTAGTTAAAAGTGTCCCTGGCTGCTGCAGGGGGGTTGGACTAGATGACCTTTAAAGGTCCCTTCCAACTGAACACAGTCTATGATTCTATTTAATCAAGTTTAATCAGCTGTGTTATTTTCCTTTTATATATTTCTACATTTATAAACTATGATTCTGCTAATCAGATTGCATAGTACCATCCTGCTGAGTTGGCTTGGTGGTTACCTTCAAATAAATATGGTCCAGTGCTCAAATTTTGCTTGGGTCAAATTAAAAAAAAAAAGAAAAAAAAAAGAAAAAAAAGAAAAAAAAAGAAAAGAGAATTCTCTAGAGCCCTGCTTCGTGTAATAACTCTCCTGTCCACAGCCTGCATTCCTAAACTAACAAGGGAAGAAGAATTTATTGCTGGTAATATTAAAATCTGATACAGATAAACATCCAATTAGACTTAAAGGGAACATAGACAGATATAATGTAGCTGATTCACAAGGAATGTGCCACTTCTAGAAGGAGACAGTGTTGCAGCCAAAATCAGGTTGGCTTTCCAGCCTTGCCTTGCTTGGAGAAACTGGTTTTGGTTGTAAAGGTGAGAATTTTACACAATATGGATTTTTAGTGGGACATCAGGTTTCTTCCAAAAGTTTAATTCTGAAAAGTCTTCACAGGTTTATTTAAAATTTTTAACTTCTTGTAGTGGTGGCTTATCTGCAAACGTAAGAGTAGGAAAAACAGACTTGGGTTAGTAGGACTAGCTCAGCAACATTCATTTTCAGGGATAAGGAGATAATCCCTACTCTGTGAGGTGATAAATTAGTTGATAATTCACTGACTAGAAATTCAAGGAATCAAGAATGACCGGTAGGAAAGACTTTGAAAAGTTAAATGCTACAATTTACACATGGAATGGTAGCTAGTTCTTTTAATTTATTTCTTTTCTTTTTTTTTTTTCTTTCTTTTTCCTTTTTTTTTCTTTTTTTTAAATGCAAGAGAGCAAACTAACTGGGAAAAGACACGGTTTTTTTCTGTGAAGTGTTATTCAGCTATCGATTACATGACACAGATATGGAAAACTTAACATGGTTCACTCTATGCAGTTTGCTTTCATGTGTGATTGTTGTTGTATTAATCCCACTCTGAATCTATGTTCTAACCTGGCTTAGTTTTATGTCTTGTCTACAAACACTTAGGAACATCTATATCCATGCTTACTGTTGGTATAGGCAGACTGTTGTCATTTTTCCTTTCATGATTTATTGTGAGGCCATGGATATTATACAGCTAGTAGGAACCATCTTACTGTGGGGCTACTGTAATGACAAGTTATGTTTCTAATGTTGCCTTTGTAGATGCAGCCAAGATGAAAACAGACCTGTCAGGAATGGGACCCTTAAAACACTCTAAAAAGTAACTAGTAAATGTTTGACTAGGATAAATACTAGGAAAAACAATGGTCTTAGTAAAGTGACCTGGTCTAAGATCTCTGCATAGTCATGGAAAAGATTCTTCCACTATAACTTAAAAGGCTGGAATTCATAATGATGGCTTCTTGCCCAAACTAGATTTGAGCTAACTTGCATTATATAATAAAAGCTTCAACACTGTTCTAGGCTGACGCTCAAACCAGGAGAAATTTGGTGGCTTTTAGTGGAATTTTCTTCCTAAAGTGAAATTCACTTTTTCAACACAAAACTATATAGGCAAAATCCAATCTATTGGGTCAGTATCAGAAAGTTCCAGGGCTCAGGCCACCTGAGACACATCAATATTTAAAATAAACTGAATGAAAAACTTACAGAAATCCCAAGAAATTAAATTAGCACACCCATGCATCCTTATCAAACACCTTTGCCACCTCCTCCTTTTTCATGTTCCATCTTTCTTTGTAGACTTGACCTCTCTCTGCTCTTCTCTCTGCTTTCTTTTTTTTAAAATCTGATACTGAACAAGCACACTATAAATATATGTTGCTACATAGATTTGCACTGTTACTTGCCTTCCTGTCATCTTGAACAGTCTGTTTTTTTCTGTCTTGGCCATGCTATCTTTCTGTCTCTTTAGATTCACTCTCTTCACTCAGTAGTTTTCTCTCTAACTACTGACTAGTTCAATACTCTTACCATACCTTACTAATACGTATTTTTATAGCATAGATACCATATGCTGTTCATCTTTAGATGTATATTTGGCATACTACTGTAAGGTACAGATTTTTATGACACAGTTTATACAGAAGACATTGTCTTCTTTATGTTGCAGAGCCATTTCTCATTAATATATCTCTACATGAAGGCACCACCAAAGTCCCTGTCTCTCCAGAAAGCCTCTGAATTAACTGAAATCCTTACTAGGGGAGATTTTGAGGAAAAGGCTCAAAAGGGATCTCCCACCATATAAGCTCCATTCTGCTCCTGCTGCAGGCTACGTTGTCATATCATATTCTTCATAAACTTTAATAGAGTTTTCTTGAAACTAGTTCATCTTTCAGTATCCTTCAATAAACCTAATAGTACACTGATCATTTTTAAAGACAAATTTTGGGGGATCATATTTGTACTTTTAGATACAGAAATAAACTGTAAAGTCATACATTTCCATAACTTCTACCACTTCAGTCTTGCACTCACTGCTTTGCACAAAACCCCATTCCCTAAAAAGATCTTGTATCAAGAAGATACTCCAATAAAGGAAATAAATGTCATGGAATATTGTTTTCATATATATAGAAATATGGTGAATAAAATCTGAAAATCAACCTTTTTATTTTATAAATGGCTATGTTCTGACACTGTCTGTATCCCATGCATTCCATAAATGCTTTTGGGTTTAATAAAAATGAAAGCAGGAGGTTTGTGTGAAATCAAAATTGCCAGCTAACAACAGTTGTTGCTTAAATTGTTTTTCTGTTCCAATTCTCATAAATTCTTTTCCTCTTTATTGCAGTTTTTCACTTGTCCCACAAAGTCACTCGAGTGGTTCCAGAGAGCGCTCTGCTGATTGTTCTTGGTCTCTTCCTTGGTGGCATTGTATGGGCAGCAGATCACATAGCCTCCTTCACTCTAACACCAACCGTGTTTTTTTTCTATCTGCTGCCCCCCATTGTTTTGGATGCTGGATATTTTATGCCAAATAGATTGTTCTTTGGAAATCTTGGTTCCATCCTTTTGTATGCTGTCATTGGGACAATCTGGAATGCTGCCACAACCGGTTTATCTCTCTATGGTGTCTATCAGACAGGAATAATGGGTAAGTTTGATCTTTTGAAGGCACAATTGTGAACGTTACTTTATGCCAGCTGTTAGAGGGTTAATACTTTACAACTTAACAAGCAGAAAAATCCAGTTTTAAGAGGAGTAAATTGTAATATCTTAACCAAATTTTAAAATGATCTGAGAAATCTTGTCTGAAGCAAGCACAAAAGGGACTTGCTTGAATCTGTGTCTCTCATATTTCCCTGTTCTAAACATGTGCATACACTCCCAGGATAAAGCTCAGGATTCATCCTGCTAATGGCCATCTGGACAAAAATGCACTCTGAAGGGCTTGTTTCTTTCTGATGTGATAGAAATCTTCCAAGTTACTGTGAAATTGAACTCTCCCCCTTCAATCAAATTAAGTAAGCAATCTTTTCTGAGTAGGTATGTATGCACATATCTCTTGTCTTCTGAGGCTGGAAATTTTAACTGAAGCCTTATAGACCCAAGTAGCACATGTAAGATTCACTCTGTCTTAGTAATGCTACAATGTAAGGCCATGGGACTGCTGGGAGAGGAACAGAACAGCAATTTGTAATCTCCTCAGCAAGTGTGACGTGCACATAAGCTATGTATTGCTATCTAAAGAACAATAATTCACATTGTATGTGGACTGCATGTGTTTTGCAACAGTCATCCCATCTATGCTTTTTTAATGTCTGTACGGACGAAGCTCAAGAGCCCTTCTAGGACAGAATTCTCTCAGGTTAGAGAGTTCTGCAAAGTACTTACAGAACACACCTGAGTGCTGCTGAGAGCAGTACAGATATAGTGTGCTCCCGTGCCTGTGCACTCTGCCCGTCTGTCCTGGACTGAGCTGCTCCAAGAGCAGAAGAGGTATGTTGTCTTGTCTGAAAAGCTCAACAGCTAGTCTTGGGGCTGTTCTGTAACCACAGTGCAAAAGCAACTCAGCAATTTACCAGAGACTTCATTTTCAGTCCAGATAAAAAGAATGCCTCACATCTCAGAAGTTGCAGAGAGTATTTCTGTGATGAAGAATTATTACCTGATAGTTACAGATGGTAACATAAGAATTTTCCAGTGTCAAAAAATCACTCCCATTGTCCTGTAAAGGGAAGCAGCAGAATTTGGAGCTGGTTTCTCTGAAACTGAGCATATCTCTTCCATCCATTTTAAGGGAAATCTGTGTTGTCCTTATTTGAAGAATCACAGTCTGTAAGGACTAGACAACAAACCTTCTTCATGCAAGAAGTATGTAACTGCAGATCTTTAAGATCTGTAATCTTATATAACTGCAGATGTTTGTTGTATAGTCATCTATGATAGATTTAGCTTACATTTTAGGTATTTACCTTATAATAACTCACATTTTATAAGTAACAATTTTTCTTTAGAAGATACACCAAGAGTACTGCATCCAGGTCTGGGGTTCCCAGAACAAGAATGACACAGAACTGTTGGAGTGAGTCCAGAGGAGGGACACAAATCATTACCAGAGGGTTGGAACACCTCTCTTGTGAAGACAGGCTGAGACAGTTGGGGTTGTTCATCCTGGAGAAAGGAAGGCTCTGGGGAGACATTATAATTGCTGTCTACTACCTAAAGGGGGCCTCCTAGAAAGCTGGAGTGCAACTTTTTACAGGTCATGTAGAGATAGGACTAGGAGTAAATTGAAGGAGGGTAGATTTAGATTAGATATCAGGAAGAAGTTCTTCACTATGAGAGTGATGGGGTCCTGGCACAGGTTGCCCAGCAAAGCTGTGGCTGTCCCCTCCCTGGCAGTGTTCAAGGCCAGGCTGGATGGGGCTTTGGGCTACCTGGGCTAGTGGAGGGTGTTCCTGCCCATGGCAGGGGATTGAAACTAGATGATCTTTCAGGTACCTTCCAACCCAAACCATTCTATGATTCTATGAAGTTCTATGACATATTTTTGTTTCTACCCCACTTTTTTTACAATTGGATTGAATAATGCTAAAAGTAATATTAAAATAGAGGAATGTATACCCACTACAGATTATGATGAACTAAACACAAATTACTTGCAATTTTAATATTGAATGGGCTATCAACATGAGAATCCATAATCCAATTGGATTGCATAGTTTTTCTACATGAATAAAAATAAAATCACCTCTTTGTTACCATTCAATATCCCTCTAGATCTGATTTGAAGAAGAAAACAAGTGTTGGTGATAACAAAGAAATCCTTCTTTAGAAGTGAAATTAAAGGATCAGATCAGCACTTTAACTAACAGACATACCAGTCTGCTTTCACAGAATAGGAAGAAGTACCTAATCATAAATCTTCCTGACTGGTTGTACCTAACTGTTCACCATCTGCTAGAGAACTAATACATGGAGCACTTCACTGTGAAATGACTGGATGTGACTAATGCTTAGAAAAGTTTTTCCTGTACAATCTATGTCATATTGACAACATGATGAGTATGTGTAGAAGTCTTAAGACTTCTGTGACTTAAGACTGGGCCCAGTGAACTTATCTTGCTCAGGTGTTATTGATGGCAGCTAGTCCAGACTCTGGTGAGCTGGAGGAAGCAATGGTCATGCATCACTTGGAAATAACTTGCATTATTAGTACCAATAAAAGTCTGATTTAGAAATCCCATGTCTCTTGGTGCTGCCGTGTAGGAATTATAGATGTGTCCTAACCTTTCCATAAATATTTGCTCACTAGCTTTGTAAGTCTTCAAAGAATGAACCAATGATTATAATTGGTAACATATAAAAAAGATAAGCAATCTCAGTGAGCCTATTTATTTCAAAAGCTTACATTCTATTGTACCCTGATAACTGATAGCTATTGTCATTGGGCTTGTTCCTTCCTTAGGCATGGCAGAGAGGACGCTTGATGGAACCATTGCTTAGATTCAGGTTCAAGACTGTTCTTATTATTTTTGGCACATATTTTCTATGGAAAATATTGTAGATGCTCTGATTGGCAGGTAGAAGCTTAGAGAATAGGCACTTCTGCAGTTCCCCCAGACTATCTGCCACTGTCATATACAACAGGTTGTTTTCTACTCCTGTCTCTGGCCACCTATGTAAGTATCCTTCTCCTGAGTAAATAGGCCCATGCTATTTTGTATCAACAGTATTTCAGGATTTGAAAAATGACCTCATAAGAATTCTTCCAGAGGAGTGACCGTGTTGTCCTGGAAGTACCTTATAGACAGTATCGATCCTTTGGATATGGCTACTGACTGTCATTGTCTGACTCATACTTCCAAATTAATAACATTAATTTCTCCCTCACCTGTAGAAATCATGCCTGATACAACTGTCCACTAATTTGGGCCATAGGCCTCCACACTGTGTTCCAATGAATGAAAATATTCATTCTTTTCTCTCCCTCAAATAATTTTGGGCTTCATCAACTCTTAATGAACCTTGTTTCCTCCTCCATCCATTAATTAACACAAAGAGAGATTTTCTGCTCTCTACCCATTCAAAAATCTGTTTTCTAGAAAAAATGACTGGGGTACTACTCTTGATTGTATGAAGCGGGTAAATGTTGCAAGATATTTAAGAAAGTAAACAAAAGAATCTTTGTGGCTCTCCCTTTTCTGTTACTTTTTAAAAGATAGTGATGCTTGCCTCAGTCTATATAAATGAACAAAATAACCCTAATAACTAAAAGAAGATTTTTTAAAAAATAAATACTGTGTGACTTTGTCATCAGAGTCTTGTCATTGCAGAACAACAAAAAAGGTTGTCAAAATTCCTAAGGGGCTACAATACAAACATGTTAAGGTACATCTTAGTTCTTCATCTATTGTTAGGATCCCCTTGCAGACAATTTAACAGTGGTCTCATGAATCATGATTTTGAAACAAGTGGCTTAACTGCACCTATTAATTAATGTCTATTTAAATAAGGAGGACACAATTGATGTTTAAATGCACTGAGTGCAGTTTGCCCCACTGCAGCAGTTCTTAGCAACTAAGAGTCAAATTTGGCCTGTGGCTTGAAGTATTTTGGAATGTTTACTTCAGGAGTACTGACATAATTCTCTTACCATCTTGCCAGTTCACAGTTATCCTGAGATAATTTACTCAAGTTAGACAAACTATACCACATGCAAATACAAAAACAGTTTAGATCCTAGAAATAAATGCTTATTTCAAGTGCATTGCTGTAAGAGCAGGACTGTACTGCTCTCACAATCAACTTTGAATCACGTGAACCAATGCTGAATTCAGAAAACTTTGTAGCATACGAGGTGATAGAATGCACAGCTTAAGTAATTTCTGTGCTGTGCTTTTGAGTTGATGACTTAGGATCCCTATTTTCAAGGATTTTGCGTTGTCTGTAATATCAGTGTCTGACATGACTATAAAATACAGATCTGTCCCAGTTTCAGCAGGGATAGAGTTAATTTTATTTTTGGTAGCTGGTGTAGTGCTGTGGATTTAGGATGAGAATCATGTTGATAACACACTGATGTGTTCAGCTGTTACCAAGTAGTCAGGGACTTTTCAGCTTTTCATACTGCCCTGCCAAGGAGAAGGCAGAGGGCACCCAAGAAGCAGGGAAAGAACACAGCCAGTACAGGTGGCCCAAACGGGATATTCCATACCATAAAACATAATGTTCTGTTTATAACTGGAGAGATGGGGTGAGAGGCATGACAGCCGAGGGCCTTGGTTGGCATCTGGGGGTCTTGCACAGCATTGACTTTGGCATTTATTTTGCATTTATTTTATTTTTTTGTTTTGTTTTGTTTGTCATCTGTTCTTACTTCAAACCACGTGTTTTCTCACTTCTAGTCTTCCAATTTTCTCCCCCATCCTGCGGGAGGGAGGGGGAGAGGGGGAAGTGAGTTGCTGTGTGGTGCTTAGCTGTGAGCTGGAGCTAAAATCATGCCAAGACCTGACTCTGCTTATACTTTGCTTTCTGTTTGAAGGCCACCTGAACAGCGGACTGCTGGACTTCCTCCTGTTTGGCAGCTTAATTGCTGCTGTGGATCCTGTAGCTGTTCTGGCAGTATTTGAAGAAGTCCATGTCAATGAAGTTCTATTCATCATTGTTTTTGGAGAATCGCTTCTGAATGATGCTGTAACTGTGGTAAGTATATTATATACTCTTAAGTCACTCAAACTCTGGAGTGTTTCTTCTGAAGTCTATTTTCCCCTTAAATGAAATACAGTATCAACTGTGTGTATTTACTCACAGGCTAGAGTAGATGGGCTCATGGTTTTCTCTGTCTTGCTTACAAACACTGTATTGCAAAGATTAAGTATTTGAGCATGACAGGTATTCACAGCCCATAAGTCACATAAAAATAAACAGTGCTGAGATAGATAAGTTGGGTTGACTCACTAAAATTAGTTCCAGGTTATTTAACCTTTTCTTTGCTGTTTCTTGTTAATGCACATACGCTTTTCTGCATATTTCTGTTATGCCCATAAATCATAAGCATAGCTCAGATATATAGACTGTGAGAAAGAATAGCTGCCAAAGTGCTTAGGCCTGTTCCCTCTCCCTTACTTCAATCATATGTTTGTCAAAGAGCCAATTTTGGAAAAACTTTTGGACATTTTACAAAGTTTCTGGTTTGGGTTTTTTTTGTAACATGTTAATTTCTGGGGTTTTTGTTGGTTGTTTAGTTGGTTGGTTTTTTATTTAGAAAGAAAAGGAAAACTTAATAGCCTTAAATAGACTTAATCCATATTTTCTATTGAAGTTTTTAGATTGAAATATCTTTTCACTCTTTTTTTTCTCAGAAGAGTGAATAGATTTGTGGTATAGTGGTAGTGGGCAGGAGGGACTAGCTATGGCAGAAAGATGTTATGGCAAAAAGATGCTATGCAACTGAGGGAAGACTGAAGGACAGAAGAAGGTGGATGATGTAGCAGTCTTTAAATGTAAATATGTAAAAGACTAATGTTGCAGAACAAGGTACCCTGTATGCCATGATTGGGGTAAATATGGTAAGAATTAACAAGCTTAACTGCAAAAAGGAAAGCTGAGAAATCATAGAACCACAGAATCTCCTGAGTTGGAAGGGACCCATAAAGGTCACCGAGTCCAACTCTTGGCTGCACACAGGGCCAGCCACGTCAGAGCATGTGACTGAGTCCATCATCCGGACAGTTCTAGAACTCAGTCAAGCTCGGTGCTGTGACCATTTCCCTGGGGAGCCTGTGCCTGTGCTCAAACACCCTCTCAATAAAGAACTTCTTTCCAATATCCAACCTAAACCTCCCGTGCTGCAGCTTCATACCATTCCCTCAGGTTCTATCACTGGTCACCAAAGAGATGAGATCAGCACCTGCACCTTTACTCCCCCTTGTCAGGAAGCCATAGACCACGATGAGGTCTCCCCTCAGCCTCCTCTTCTCTAGGCTAAAAGAACCCAGGGAGTTCAGCCTCTCCTCATAAGACTTCCCCTTCAGACCGTTCACCATCCTGCCCTCCTCTGGACACTCTCCAATAGTTTCATGTCCCTGCTGTACTGCGGCACTGCACATAGTACACCAGGTGAGACCACACCGTAGTGCAATTCTCCATCACTGGAGTAACTTAGAATGGATTAGAAAGGCATGTCTCAAGAATTATGCTCCTAGAAACCTCTTTAGGCAGGTGTTTGGAGAATATTAATTCTTTGCTTTCAGCGCTATCCGTGTTAGATTCTTTTAAAAAGGTTAGTAAAATTGTTATAATTTATTCTCTTTTCTGTTCAACTAATTTTACATGTGTTCAACCTATTCCAATCCAGTATCTTATTCTTACCATATTATAATTATTTTATTGAGTATCTTGTTTATCTTATACAGGCAACTAAAGAAATCTGCCGTAGAGTGAGAAGTGCTTCTGAAAACACATCTAGATGTAATAATGCTTCTTATAGATAGAAATCATACTGAAACAAGAAATGGAATATTGGTAGTTTGTTGATTGGTTTGGGGTTTGGGTTTTTGTTGTTCCACTGTATTTTTCCATTTTGAAAAATTAAAAAACCTGCAAAATCTTCTCCCTTCATTCTGAATTTCTTTCAGCCATAGATATTCAGAATTCAGAATTCATAATGTTGTGGGCCATAATGACTTTATTCTAATAGGCTTAATTTAGGAGCAGATATTAAGTTAGTCTATTTTTCTTTTTAGGTGCTGTACAATGTGTTTGAAACTTTTGTTATGATAGGTCCAGAGAATGTGACTGGGATTGAATGTGTCAAAGGAATAGGTTCGTAGAATTTAATTTTGTATCACATCATTCATGTACATATGCAGACTTTTAAGCAAAACAATATGCTATCAGTAACTTATTTTTCAGCCCTTTCCCTTCTCATTCATATTCCCGTATTCCTGTGGCATAGACAAATGTCTTGAAAAATAAAAAGGTGAATATTCCTGAATGTTTGGGAAACAATCAGATTTGTTTTCTTCTGAGGAGACTCAGCAGATGTGGAGTTCAGTTGTTAAGACCACCAAATTTGACAGCTATACATATTTTCTTTGTATTTTATAATGTGCCCTTAGTTTTAGCCTATGCTCTTCCTGCATTCCAGGAAAGTTAAGATTGTATATAGGCATTCTCATTTCTTACCACTGATTGCCATCAAGTAGTGTTTACCAGTGACTGTCAAAAAATGTTATTTTCTTAAAACTTTGGTTACTATTTCCCATTGCAAGCATGACATGATACTGCATTATGTTGTGAATCAGTGTTTCAACAGTGACTTTGGCATATTCTATAACATGTTTTTTGAAAAGCATTTGTTTACAGAATGTGAGAAAAAATAATCAAAGAAATGTAGTACCTTTAGAATAAGCCTAAAATAGTAAGTCTTAACAGAAATAACCTTGTTCTTATTACAAAATGTTACATTTACATACCAAACACTCAAAAGTATAGGTGCATTTTAGAAATAATATTTTTATGTGTCCTCCAAATTTTTTTCTTATTTGCTGGCCATACAGTAAAACTAGTTCAAGACAGTATATTTTGCTACTGTTTAAGCTGTGTTTGATTTTGTTTTTCAGTGTCATTCTTTGTGGTGAGCCTGGGTGGGACACTGGTTGGCATTTTCTTTGCATTCCTGCTCTCATTGGTCAGTCGTTTCACCAAGCATGTGAGAATCATTGAACCTGGATTTGTGTTTATCATTTCCTACCTGTCCTACCTCACAGCAGAGATGCTTTCTCTTTCCCCTATCCTTGCGTAAGTCTCTTTTTATTACTGCCTGTGGAGGGGCTAAGAAGGGAATATGGGTTTTAAAACATTGAAAAAGAAGACCTAATTGTATAGGACAGTTATAGAATATGACACTCATGAAGCTTATGATGAACATTACTGTCTTCACACTGTATACTATAGATTGCAAATACTGATATTCAGCCTTGAAAAAGAATGCAAGTTCTCCAATATCTGCAACATGAGAATTTCCTTTGCAAAATACAACCTTGACGCTTTTGTCTTTGTGATTAATAATACTTCAATAACTAAGAGTTGCCCATTTGTACTAGCATCTTTCCTTATAATTTGTAATTAAAACAATACATTTCTAAGCAATTACTTGAATATCCATTATTTGCTTTTTCTCACTGTCTTTACTGCCTTGTAAATTTTGCCTAGAGCTTGCCTATTTTGGCTTAAGTACCTCTGTGGTCTTTTTTCTTTTTAGTATCCATTTATTCCCGGTATACCTTTATTCTCAGTTTTGCTTGTCATGTTTATAGATGCTACAGTGAATGTATTCAAGATCTGACAGTCTTACTGCAATCAGATCCTTAGTTTAAGATTATGTCTAATGTAAACAAGATTTTAAATTTTGCATGTAGATCAAGATGGTAATTTTAAGAGAATTAAGGTATGTTAATAGTAATATAAATAAAACGTTCAAACTTCTCTGGGTCACCTCAGGAAGAATGCTTGAGATAGGCTTTTTACCTACATTAAACTGCAAAATGGCTTCTGAGTGTATTTTTTATTTAGGACTTAATGATGGGGTTTGTTACAGCAAACATTTTCTGAACAATNTTTTTTTTTTTTTTTAGAATAACTTTCTGCGGCATCTGCTGTCAGAAATATGTCAAAACTAACATATCTGAACAATCTGCCACAACTGTAAGATACACCATGAAAATGATGGCCAGTGGAGCAGAAACTATTATCTTCATGTTCCTGGGAATTTCAGCTGTAAATCCAGACATCTGGACTTGGAACACAGCTTTTATTCTGTTGACTCTAGTCTTCATCTCAGTATACAGAGTTATTGGTAAGTGGATGATCTTCTTCCTGTCCTTGCATTGTATTGCTAATGCAATCACATATCCTTTTGGAAAGAAATAATCATTTTGAGTTCTAGTTGAAGTTATGTTTGGTTGCAGACTAGGAGGGTAGATGACTATGGTATGCTTCATCATATGCTGAAAATACAGTAGGATTTCACTTCTGATGGTATATGTGAGGACATGATTACCCAAACAGTTAGCATCAATCACTCAATCACTCAACCTTTGTTGACTCAGCACATGGTATTGGCAAAATCTCCCAGTGAAATGAATTTTGTTCTTTAACTTGCAGCCTAACAAAAGATGGGTGTCCTGTCAGCCATCTCTTTCCTTCAACTCTTTCAACTTGGTAATAAAAAGATTGTCTTAAGCTAATTTTTTGGTTGATTTCAGGTTTGAGATACACGGTGATGTAAGACCGTAAATAATTACATTGCAGGTTATCTAGTTTAAGAAATAATTCTCAGGGACTGCTGAAAAACTGAGTAAATAAGACTGTGACAGGTAGAGATTACCTACTGTCAGTTTACTCAACCCATAGGAGTTTGCAAACATTTCAAAATACCAACGATGATTTTCCCAACTATGTAGTTTTACTATTTAATCACTGTTTTGTGAAATAGCAAAGGGGCTACAATTGCAAAAAAAGAAGGCACAGAATTAATTATGTCTAGAGAGTAAGTAACACATAGTTATCTGATGTATGTACTTACATCTGGGAATAAATTAAACAGGTTTATTTGCCTCTTTGTCTTGAATGAAAATAAAATAAAAGGTAATGCTTCTATCTAGCCGCCGGTTTTCCTAGACTCTGTATTGTTACTCTGTCTAGAGATTACTGTGCTGAATGAAGGGCCTAGACTCATGTCCTCCTTTCTAAATAGTTTGTAACCATTATTCATTTAGCCACCTCTCACTAACTGCTGATGTGTATGAGGTGTTCAAACAACGTTTCAGTACCTTGATTTTGTCATTTGTGTTCCTGGAACAAGTAATTAATAGTCCTGTAATAAGTGTGATCAATAATTAAATAGTAAATATTAATCAATAACAATACAGTATGCATCCCTTATATAATAAAGTTTAGATATTGATAACTTACTAAATACTTGGGCCTTATATAACTGCAGCTGTCATACCCTTGGAGTAGTCAGATTGGTGGTGTAAGTTTTTTCAAGGTCCCCTCTAACACAGATCTCGCTTACAGTGATATACACAAGACTGTTCCCTTAGCACAAGTTCAGAGTTCTCTAAAAAGAGAAACATCTCTTTTGCACTGGTTAAAATCCTGGCCTGCTTCACTGGGACACACATGATGTGCCACTCAGGAATGGTGAATCTGTTTTCCTTCTGTATGGTGGGAGCTGTGGGAGATGTGATTTCCACAGTTTTAGGTCTCCTACAGCAGGCAGCATCTCACCTGTAGGCCTGAAGACAGTGTTAGCATAACTACACACCTCTCCTATGAGGCAATGACAAATGTAATTTTTAGTGATTTGTAAGGCCTTCTTAACAATAAGGAGCATTTACTCCCTAAATCAACACTGTTTCAACCTGTTGAAACCCTGCGTGTATCACTGACGATGGCGCTAGAAATTCTGTTCTTTCTCAACTCCAAATTTCAAAGGTCAGCACATAGCAGAACTCATCTCTAGTGACTATGCCACTGGGAGGAACTCACAGAAGCTAGCTCACTCCTTTGACTGAAAGGTACCAAGTGGGCCTGCCTTCCTTGGCAGTACAGAGGGAAAAGTGGATGGTGTAGAGAATTTGTTTTGAAAGCAGACTGGGGGTGCTGTTTCTGTTACAAACAGTTGGGGAATTGACATTTTATAACGGTATATCTAGACATGCTGGCATTTGTTTTTTATAGGTGTAGTTTTACAGACATGGATTCTTAACCACTACAGAATGGTCCAGTTGGAGATAATAGACCAGGTGGTGATGTCATACGGTGGACTACGTGGAGCGGTTGCTTTTGCTCTGGTTGAACTTCTGCAAGCGGATAAAGTGAAAGACAAAAACCTGTTTGTCAGCACTACTATCATTGTTGTGTTTTTTACTGTCATCTTCCAGGTAATTCAACCTCTTAAGCATGCTTCTTGCAAGGATAATGAGTCCCCCAAAAGTAGCTAATGCTTAAAGCAGTTCTCAGCTGAAGGGTGCATTTTGTTTCACTGAACTGACAGCATAATTGAATTTGTAATTTTAGTAACAAAGATCCTATTTTATGTTTTCATATGGCATCACAAGGGACAAAACACAATTTCCTCTGTGCTAAAAAATGTTCAGTGTTAGCTGCTCGGTATTAATAGCACTAAAGTTAATATCTGATTAAATCCTTCACCTCATGTGAATAACTATAGGGAACAATCCTTTTTATGGGCAAATACAGTCATTAATCTGATCTATCTGAGCCTACGCCCTTGTTTTAAAATGTAACAGTAAGCAGTAGGACAAGGAAGAATTTAGTAACCAAACAAAATAGCACTTTCTGGATGAAAAAACCACATTAATTTAATGTCAGTATATAGCAGTATATAGTAGAGAGGGATCATCTGAGGATGTATGAGAATAACCATATAACATGCTATATTTTTCTTTAACGATGTCCAGCTGGAGGAAACTCTAAGGCAATTTCCTTTTTATTATCATGTTTCGATCCTTAGGGACTGACTATCAAGCCTTTGGTGCAGTGGCTGAAAGTGAAGAAAACTGAACACAGAGAACCAAAACTGAATGAGAAACTTCACGGCAGAGTAAGATATTTAAAAACAAAACTATGGTATCTTGGATTTTTAGAGTGCTTTAAAAGAAAAAAAAAAGTCTTTTTGGAAGGGAGGGGAGAATGATATTTCCAGTGCAAAATCCTAAAAATATTTCAAAAATTATCTGTAGGCTGTAATTTGGGTTCAGTCGTGTGAGGCGATACTCAACTAAAGTTTCTAGTCTTTCACTTGACAATTCAACGGGGCTGAGAATACTGGGGAAATGGCATGGCTGGAATATACCCTCTTTCTGTAAATCTGAAACAGAAGGATGTTTGACTGAAGATCATTAGGGCAATGCAGCTGGAATTAAGCTTATTTTTCCTACTTAAATCTGATTTATTTATGGAAAAGATGAAAACAGGCTTTGTAGCTTGCATATTACATAGAAAGGTAGTATACTGCCCAGTCCAGTTGTTAATTACATACTGAAATTCCAAATTAATGGTGAGAGTTTTAGGTCAGTGTGAATGCTGTGTGTGCCTGTATTCCTTTAGCCTTTTAAAATACTTTGAAACACGATCTCTTCCAATTAATTTTCACAAAACGTTATGAAGTGTTCATTCAGTAAAATTCACATTTTGGATCACCTCTCCTATGAGGACAGGCTGAGAGAGTTGAGCTTGTTCAGCCTGAAGAAAAGAAGAAAATCTTCACCCTGAAACAGGTTGCCCAGAGAAGCTGTGGCTGTCCCTTCCCTGGCAGTGCTCAAGGCCAGGCTGCATGGGACTTTGCACAACTTGGTCTAGTGGAGGGTGTCCCTGCCCACGGTGGTGGCGGGGGGGGAGGGGTTAGAGGTAGATGATCTTTGAGGTCTGGATAAATACATTATGATTTTGTTATCCAGCCATTCAAATTTCCATTTCTGTTAGAATATTTTACTACTTGAAAATCACAATTCCTCCCCCAGGTGAAGAAGTACATTCTGTCTATGTTTATGAGATATACCTTTACATGTCAGTTAGTAGTTCAGACAGAGCAGTGATGTTTAACCTTACTCTTTGTAAAGTTGTATGTACTGATTCACCACTTCCTAGCAGACACTGCCTTGGGAGGCACAGTGCTCTAAGAACTGTACAAATTGCAGCCTTCAGAGATAGTGAGCACTGTCTGTTCTCAGTAAGTACAAGGAAGACAGACAACAACAACAGTCCTAAAATGTAATGTTAAAAATGGGGGCTTAAGTACCTTTTTTCTGAGACCCTTGTAATTCAAGAATAGTTAGGGAATTGTAAAGAAATGGTGAGAAAGATCAGGATCTTTGAAGAAAAGTGTATAATTGTTAGGATTTCTGTAAATGGAGGGCAAAAATGCTTGGCAGCAAAAGGATTATGCTGCACAGTCACCTGGTCTAGCCTGGTGTAAATTGAGTTATTTTCTAATTGTGCCTTTTATGTTTGTAAAGATATTAATTCCACTTCCACTTTTCTAGGCCTTTGATCATATTCTTTCTGCTATAGAAGACATTTCTGGACAAATAGGACATAACTATCTGAGAGACAAGTAAGTAGTAACTAACTTGGAATATTGACATACTGCTAGGAAGTCTTATTTGTAAATTATGACTTTTTAATCCTGTGAGTTTTAGGGACAGACAGGATATCAAATGTAGTTCAAAAAGTTATATACTGAAAATAATGGAAAATTAGCAAATGTGAAAATAATTTTGTCCCCTACAGTTGGAATATTTTCTTTTTTTTTTTTTCTTTTTTTCTTTTTTTTCTTTTCATGTTAGGCCTTTGCAAATGTCTCAGTTCACATCCAGGGATCGTTTTCTTTCAAGATTTGATAACTGTCCATTTGCACAAGATTTAATCTAAAATGTTAACATTGGTCCTTCTTTGTAATTAAAAAAACCTACCTCAACTACAACTGTGCTAGTTGTGTATTCCATTTTTACAGAGGATGTGTTCAACACCTCTGAAAGTGATGACAGAAGATGTTTTGAAATGGCTTAGATAAGCCTATTAATTTGAAATCAATAATGAAAATTATGGATTATTTACATCCCCTTCTGTTTACAGCTGCTTCATCTTGAGAGAAGCAAAAATACTGAGCTGAAAGACAGAGACACTGTTTTCTTTAAAATATGTGTAAGGTGGGCAGACATCCATAATCCAGTTGAATAAATGTTAAAAAAAGGACGTTAATTCTGGACATCTTTAGAAGTATTATTTAAGGTTAGGCAGTCCTCTCCCTGGAGTTATATCCTTTCATTGGTGAAGGCAGTCACAGCTCTTACCTGCTAATGTTCTGTTGACTTGGCATGTCAATTCGAATCCACAAGGTAGTGTTAGCCTTTTGCAGATCACTGTCCCTTGGTGAGAAGCTGAGTACATGAACTTAGGTTTAGCATTATGCTTATATAACTATACAACTCCTAGGCTGGAGCTAGGCTGTACCTAAGCTCAAGCAGAATTGCTCAGCTATCTATCCCAGTTATAGGGACAGTCTCCTTTACTTGCTTTTTGCTTTTTGTTCATTTATGCAGTGAATATTTTTCATGAGGCACCACAAATAGAACATCCTCTTTCTTTTGATCTAAATTTTTAGTTACTTTTCAGGAATAAATTTCAGCAGGCTATAATACAGAGGAATACATCCCCAGTTTTTAAATACTGTCCTGAAGATGGAGCTAAATATTGTTAAAGTGGCAGATTAGAGTTTGACTTCTTACATTTCAGAAAGTAATCTCCCTAAGTAACAAGAGAAGGAGTACCTTAATGTAGATGAGTGTGTGGTTTGATAACTAATGTATTTTGAATGAGACCACCTTAAGTCTACTTCTTTTGGACAATATGTTCAAGGAAATGCTGCTTCCTCAAAGAAATGACAGCCCCTAAAACCCTCACTGATGTGCTCAGGTGTGGAAGCCTGAATTAGAGGCTGCTTCTCAGATGTTTTGGCTAGAATAGAGAAATAGTTACAAATTCTGCAAATAATGTTTAACAACATAAAGGTTTCAAAACTCTGAATAAAAAGTTGTAAAATCAAAATAGTCATTATGCAAGAGAGGGAATCCCTTTGAATAGTAGTCTCCAAAGTTGCCTCATACACTTTAGATAAAATCTTAAGGAAGGTAGATGAAAGCAGCCTTTATCTTCTGGGGGCTATATATAAAATGGCAGACATCTTATGATCAGACAAGCTTGAAACTGTAAATAACAGAAAATACACGTCACTTCTACCCCAGAGTACATCAATGGTATGATTAAGGCCATGTAAGTGTTTTTGGAAGGTCACTGTTTTTGTGAACTGATTTTCTAGTATGGCTGTCCTACAAAACAGCTGAGGAAAAGCAGATTTCCTTCCAATGGAGGAAAGAAAATTAAACTTTTAGAATGAGCTATTAAACAATGCATAATCAGAAGTGGAAAATTAAGGTAGCATGATCTCCCAGAGTATAAAATGTCCTAGTGACTCTGAAATCGGATACTGTAATCATAGCACTCTTTCTGTTGTAAGTAGTGTTTCGTAAGTGAACCTATTAAATGCTTTGTGACAGATGCAGAACTTTGTAGTAAGCCTTTCCTTAACTTTCTTTTGATGCTAATTGAAAAGCTTCAAAACACAAATGCCTCACATTGCTATGCTCATATTTTTTTTTAAAAAGTGCTTAGCTCACAAGAAGATTATTTATGCTAACGTAAAAGTGCTGTGAAACTTGCTTGTTGATATTAACAGAGTTTGTTTAAATTATCAGGTGGTCCAATTTTGATAGGAAATTCCTCAGTAAAATACTGATGAGAAGGTCTGCTCAAAAATCAAGAGACCAGATCCTTAACGTTTTCCATGAACTCAACTTGAAGGATGCAATTAGCTATGTGGCTGAGGTACTTAAGAACATTTGTTGACGTTTTATAGCATCAAATATATATAATTTGGTTTTGTTGGGTTTTTTTCAGATATAAACTAAAGTTGATATATTGTAGGAGATGTCTAAAGGNATGTATTTGAGTGGCTATAGTTGGTATTATGCTTGATCTCTGAGTATATTGTACTTAATGTCAGTGGATTTTTCTGTTGGATTTTACTGAATAACGTTGTTTCTATATTCAATAGATAAAAAAATGCTTTAATTCAAAAGGGATTAGGCAAACATGTCTCTAAATGTCAACAGTCTGGCTCCTGCATAACTGTGGTTCTATGTAATGACAAATCTGATTTGGACATACTTCCAAATGGTGTAGATACACGATCAAAGTAGTGGACTGCAATAATCTCATTCTGCCAGATCATAGTAATACAAAAAAATTAGGAAAGGTAACTTTAAATCAGTGGAATTATAACACCCACACTTCAAAAATTAGGGTTAAAGTGATATAATACAGATAGCAAATATAGTCACAGAATTGTGTATTTAGAGAAACTTAAGGTTTACAACAGGAGAAAATTTTAAAGTTACAGAATGGAATAAAGTTACTGGCCATCTGCAGGAGTACTATTCCCAGACAGGAACATACTAACAGATGTGTAAGAATATATCAGTTCTTTAATTTAATTTCTTTACTTTAAAAAAATCTGAATTCAGAAAATAAGATGAAATTCATAAATTACGTTAGCATGAAAAATGAGTGGTTCATGAGATAAGCAAATACTTCCTTTTGAGATTTTGTAAACTACCTATTCAATTTTCAGACCATTTGAGCTCAAGATGTCATTTTCTTTCTCATGGTGCTTTCTGGGTTACACCTCTGAGGAAGAAAGTTACATAAAGACTGATGTTGATTAGAATTAGACTCATGAACAGATTCACTATTTAATCTGTTTAGTAGGTTGATTACACTATTTTTCTCTTTAACAGATGCAAAGAGCTCTATAGATCACTAAGACATACAGATTTAGCTCTAGAATCTACCCAGTAATGTCTTGAATCCTAAATAGTAGTGTGAGATTAAGTTAGATTATTAATTTTTTAAGAGAGTTACCTTTTTCATTATATGTTAGTACAGTTCATAACACAACGAAACTGACTTTTGCAACCCTAGTCCAAACACTACTTGTGTCTATTATGTCGTGCAGATAAATTCTATTGCAAATGTCTACTGATTTGATAACAATAGACAAAGAATTAAAAGTTGTCCAGGTTTCACAAAAGATTTGCAACACGGTTTCTTCCAGTGGAAATGAATTATGTTTATATGACAGATTAGGTATGAGTTGTGAATTCTAAAGTTATTCCACCTCTCTCATGTTAATATTTGCTTCAGTGATAGACTGCTTTAACAACTTTTCCTTGAGATCTGAAATTAATTTTTGAGCGAAGTATCTGTGAGTTGCTGGATGACACTGAAGTTGAAGACATTTTTTCTAGGAGGAGTAAAGATTTGCCTCTCCCAGCTATTCACTCACTTATCAGTTGTAAGAAACTGAAGAGTGTAAAAAGTATTATTTTTTTAATCCCTGCAGTTATGCTGTATCTGTACAATAAACAAGAACTTGAGAGAGTTCAATATGAACTTGAACAAATTCCTTATGATTGAGAGGGGAGAGCCTAAATCC
>VZTU01004456.1:3303-15164 GCA_013400835.1 Zapornia atra | reverse complement strand
ATCCCACCTTCCCTTTCACTCCCTCACCCATCATGTAGCCTTTCACCACGCTCCCATTACAGCACCATCTCCAGATCCCTCCTTCCCATGCTCATCCCACACTGGTCCTTTCCCTTCCCCAACCAGTTAAAAAAACCCCAAATTAAGCTTTTAATCCCAATTTCAGCACTGGGGAAACTGGTAAACTGCTTCAAGTCCTTCTTTGGACTTCTCCCAGAAGAATGAAGCCTCCTAAGATGAGCTGAACCCTTAATGAGCACATACTGTGCCATTAATTGGGATGCTATTACCTGTTTTGTTAGCAACACCCTGAAGATAATCACATCCCTCCAAACCTCTCCCTTGCAGGGAGCATCGTTTGCATTAATTAGTTAATAATTATTACACATTATTAGAGCTGGCAGCTCATCTAGAAGCTTTCAGTCAGCCCCATTCGTGGTTGGTGGAGAGGTTTTTCCAGTGGGAGAGGTGAAAATGGGACTGGGGGAGGTGTGGGGTGGGATGGCAGCATGGTTTGGAGGAGAAATAGTGTGGCCAGTAGGTGTGGGGAGGGGATTGTGCTCCTGGAGTGGGTACTGGGGAGTGCTGGGTCCAGTTGTGGGCTCCTCACCATCAGAAGGACATTGAGGTCCTGGAGTGAGGCCAGAGAAGGGCAACCAGGCTGGGGAAGGGCAAATCTTCTGAGCCTGGAGAAGAGGAGGCTGAGGGGAGCCCTTCTCCCCACCCACCACAAGCCAGCAAACCCCCCATCCCAGGTCCAGGAGGAACCATACAGCAACCCCAAGTTCAGACATCTCAATTCATCACAGAATCCCAGGGATTGGAAGGGATCTCCCAGAGATCAGCAGGTCCAACCCCCCCCTGCCAAAGCAGGGTCACTAGGACAGGGCAGCATCCAGATGGGGCTGGAATCTCTGCAGAGAAGGAGACTCCACATCCCCCTGGTGTCATCCCATCGATGACACCATCCCCTTGTCAAAGAACCAGTGTTCCCTGTCATATGTCCCTGTCATATGTCCCTGTCATCAGTTCCCACACAGAATCCCAAGGTTGGAAAAGACCTTGGAGATCATAGAGTCCAACCATTCCCATCCTAAGCTAAACCAGCTCCCTGAGCACCTCATCTAACCCCAACCAGGGGTGAGGACTCAGCCTGGGCCAGGCCCTGACAGCTCTTGCAGGGAAGAGCTTTGCCCCCCTACCTGAGCTGCCCCTGCCCTGGGGCAGCTTGAGGCCACTTCTCCTTGTCCCAATGTCTTGCTATCAAAAGCAATGAGGCCACCTACCACTTTCCTATGCCAACATCATGGAGAGAGCCCTGCTCTGAGCCTGAAGTGATCCTGTGAGGCCCTTTTAGTTCAAAACATGTTATAGGAATTGAATATTGACTGTGAAGGTCTAATAAAACCCATCCCATGCAGCAATCTGCTTCCAACAGCTGATGGTGCTTGACAGTGTGGAAGAAACAAGGGGAAAGAACCCCTGTGGCAAGCTAATGAGAGGATAACCTGCTGGTGAGAGTCCCAAAGAGACAGGCAAAAGGGTTCATGTACATCACTCCCCCAGTGGGGTGTCAATGCTTCTTCAGTGTAAGGGAACAGGCAGAGAGCTGAGCGCTGGGCTAAGCTGCTCCTGGGCTCCCACCTCCTCTGCCAAGCTGCAGGCACAGAAGCCCAGGATCACCAGGTTGGAGAAGACCTTTGAAGATCAAGTCCAACCTAAGCGAAACCAGCTCCTTGAGCACCTCATCTAACCCCAACCAGGGGTGGGGACTCAGCCTGGGCCAGGCCCTGACAGCTCTGTCAGGGAAGAGCTTTGCCCTCCCAGCTGAGCTGCCCCTGCCCTGGGGCAGCTTGAGCCCATTGCCCCTTGTCCCATCTCCTGGCCCCTGGCTGAAGGGACCATCCCCCACCTCTCTGCACCCTCCTGGCAGGGCAGGGGAGGTGGGGGGGGAGAAGGTCTCCCCTCAGCCTCCTCTTCTCCAGGCTCAGCTGCTCCTCAGAGGATTTGCCCTTCCCCCGCCTGGTTGCCCTTCTCTGGCCTCCCTCCAGGACCTCAATGTCCTTCTGATGGTGAGGAGCTCAGAGCTCACTGTGGGGAAGCCTAATTATAATTAATATAATTAATATAATGGGAGAACCATAATGAGTATCTACCCAAAAACTTGTTAGGATCAGAGAAATGTTCCTTTGGCTCAGGGAGGTGCTCAGGGATCTGGTTTAGCACAGGACAGGAATGGCTGGACTCCATGATCTTAAAGGTCTTTTCTAACCTTGGGATTTTGGGATTCTGGGAGTGTGTTTTCTGCTCTAATTAAAAACCTCCAGCAGTTTTCTAACCAAACACCCAACCCAGCTCCAAACAAGTTGGATTTACTTCTCCTGCAATTACCAAAAAGGACCATTGTCCCTCTTTATTTCAAAGAACAAAACAGAATGAATCATAGAATCATAGAATCCCAAACTGGGCTGGGTTGGAAGGGAGGGACCCCAAGGAGCACAGAGCTCCAACCCCCTGCCACAGGCAGGGCCACCAACCTCCAGGCCTAGAGCTACACAAGGTTGCCTCCTATCTCCTGGGTAGACCTGTTGCCTCCCATCCCCTAGTGTAACACCCCTGGGTAGTCCTGTTACCTCCCATCCCCTGGTGTCACTCATGGGTAGTCCTGTTACCTCCCATCCCCTGCTGTCACTCCTGGGTAGACCTGTTACCTCCCATCCCCTGGTGCAACCACCAGAGGGGAAGAGATGTGCAAATCCCTCCTTCTCTTAATGAGCCATTTATTAATTAACCTCTCATTATACAAACAAGAACTCTAAGGAAGTCTCTCCTCTGAGAGCTAAAAGCAATTAACTATTCCCATCCCAAAGATCCATCCCAGTTCACCTCTTGGAATTCAAGATCATCCAACCATCCCCCCTACAACCTCAATTCCTCACTAAACCCTGTCCCTAAGGACCTCACCCAACCCTTCCTTGAACACCCCAAGGGATGGTGACTCCACCATCTCCCTGGGCAACCCCTTCCAATGCCCAACTGCTCTTTCTGAGAAGAACTTTCTTCTCATTTCTAAGCTGAACCCCCCCCTGGTGCAACCTGCAGCCATTCCCTCTCATCCTATCAGTAGTTAGCTGTGAGAAGAGGTTGAGCCCAGCTCCCCACAGCCACCTTGCAGGGAGCTGGGTTGGGTGTTTGGCTAGAAAACTGCTGGAGGTTTTTAATTAGAGCAGAAAACAGACTCCCAGAATCCCAGGGCCCCACCCAACCTGGCCTTGAACACCTCCAGGGATGGGGCATGAAAAGCCCCATCATCTCTTAGCAAACAAACACAACCTTGACCATGATGAACTCTAATTTACCCACTCCAAGCAGGCCTATCTCTTGCAGATTAATTAAGAGGAGCAACATGATCAGTGTTTTGCATGGCAGTTTTTGTCACAAAGACAAATTAAGGCAGCCAGCTTGGGTTGTAATGATGGACACTGAAGCCACTCAAGAAAAGCCATCAGAGACTTAGCTTGACAAGCATGGCAGTGAGCCATCCTCCCCCCCTGTCACCTTAAACAAGCTGAATTTTCCACTCATTTTCCTCCAATGAAATTTAATTTGGCTTCTCCCACACTAGAGCAGGGCTATGTCCCTTCTGTCCCCCCCCCACAACACCATCCAAGCCCTGTTGGTGAAGGACACCCAGCTGATACCCACCAACCTCTGTATTCAGAGGCCACGTGGCCTGCCAGGAAAATTCAGCACCAGCACATGATTGAGGGCCCAAACTGATGCTTCTGACAAGCTTGAAATCAGCAAATGAGGACAGTGAGGAAAAAGAGGCATGAAATGTTGGCTAATTCTAAAGGCTAAAACCTCTTCTTCTCCATCCCCACTCGTTTCCTTCTCATTTAAAAGAGTGGAACATGAAATAAATTGCTTTGATTTGCTCCTCCTAAGCTTATTAGGATTTAACTAGAGAGTTGAAGCAATTTTGTCCTGTTTAAGAAGCCTTCCAGCTGAAGAAGGCTCCAGCTGTCAAGCTTCCTGAAGATTCAATGAGATTAAGTCCTAAATGTTCTTAGCGGCGGCGTTCAGAGGTCGTGACCGTGTTATTTCCTCAGCTCAAATTGTTTTAGAGCTTTCCCTGAGTCAAGGAAGAGGGCAGAGATGATTGGAAGAGGTCTGGAGATAGCTGAAGCTTTGGGGTTGTCAAGGTCTAGGGGGGTCCCCAAGGGAAGGGAGAAATGGGGTGCTGACAGACCTGCACCACAGCGTACGTGGTGTGAAGGACTCATCAGTTACTCACAGTTGACAACATCTTAAGGGAGAAAAGACTAACTATATGTCTAACATCCACACCCAGAGAGGGGGTGGGTGCCCCATCCCTGGGGGTGTTCCAAGGCCAGGTTGGATGGAGCTTTAGGCAACACCAGGGGATTGGAGGTAACAGGTCTACCCAAGTGTCACTAGGGGGTGGGAACTACCAGGTCTACCCAGGGGATGGAAGGTCAGGTCCACCCCAGAGTGCGTCACACCAGGAGATAGGAGGCAACCTTGCATAGCTCCAGGCCTGGAGGGTGGTGGCCCTGCCTGTGGCAGAGGGGTTGGAACTCTGTCATCCTTGGGGTCCCTTCCAACCCAGCCCATTCCATGACTCTATGAAGGTCTAACTGGAAATAAGGCCCAACATCACTAACATCAAGAAGTCAAGAGACTTCAGAGCAAGAACAAACACAATGGACTGTAGGGACAACCCTAAATCAAGGCCACTGCTCCATCCCCACCTGGTGTGGTGTCAGTCTTTACCTCTTGCAGCAGAGGGACCTCCTGACAAGCTACACCACCTTATTCAGACTAAATGTGGTAAGAAATACATGGTGTTGCAAGAACCCTTATGCTAAGACAAGGTGTTATCCCAAGCTGCATGAGATTCTTCGGGGTAAGAACATTATGTAGGGCATAAAGAGGTGACAAACATGCTCCAACCAATGAAAACCATGAGAACTTCTTAGATTTGAGAGGTCTGGTCTATCAAAACATGCTCCAACCAATGAAAACCATGAGAACTCCATAGATTTGAGACACATGGTCTATCAAAACATGCTCCAACCAATGAAAACCATGAGAACTTCTTATATGAGAGAGGTCTGGTCTATCAAAACATGCCCCAACCAATGAAACCCATGAGAACTCCATAGATTTGAGACACATGGTCTATCAAAACATGCCCCAACCAATGAAAACCATGAGAACTTCTTATAGGAGAGAGGTCTGGTCTATCAAAACATGCCCCAACCAATGAAAACCATGAGAACTCCTTAGATTTGAGACACTTGGTCTATCAAAACATGCTCCAACCAATGAAAACCATGAGAACTCCATAGACTTGAGACACTTGGTCTATCAAAACATGCTCCAACCAATGAAAACCATGAGAACTCCATAGACTTGAGACACTTGGTCTATCAAAACATGCTCCAACCAATGAAAACCATGAGAACTTCTCAGATTAGAGAGGTCTGGTCTATCAAAACATGCCCCAACCAATGAAAACCATGAGAACTCCATAGATTTGAGACACTTGGTCTATCAAAACATGCCCCAACCAATGAAAACCATGAGAACTTCTTATATGAGAGAGGTCTGGTCTATCAAAACATGCCCCAACCAATGAAAACCATGAGAACTCCATAGATTTGAGAGACCTGGTCTATCAAAGGCCACCCAAGTGGTGTGAGAAAGGCATCTTTCCCCCAAGCCAGGCTTCTTTTTTGATCCTATCAATAACTCCTATAAATAAAACCATGAAGCAGTGAAGTTACAGCTTTGTGAGTGCCCACCACGTGTTGTGCTGACACAGGAAGGCTGGTGGACTCAAAAGGGCCAGAAGAACCCACCCCCATCACCCAAACTCCTGTTGCAAACAACCAAACCTCAAGGTCAAGTGTGTGCTTAGCTCCTTGCTTTGCTTCATCAGCACCAAGCATGTTCCTTAGGTTCTCAGCAGGCTAGAAGAAGGTAGAAGACTCTTGAGTTTGGTCTTCAGGTTGAGCTGGGTCATGACTAAGGAGAATTTCTCCTCATTTTTGCCCTTTCACTATGAAATTGTGTTTGTTGTGGTGATGGGAGATGCTGTTCTGGGGTTTGGAACTCTACTGGATGACACACAGATGGCAATTAATATTCATGTCAAGGGCACTGCCAGGAGAAGCCCTTTCAGAGCCCTTTGAAGGGCTTTCAAAACCTCTGCACACAAAGCAATTCAAAGAAGAAGGAAGCCAAGGGGGAGGCTGGGGTGGGAGAGACCCCCTGTCCTCCCCAGCTATGCAGGAGACCTCCAGCTCTTGCCCTCTCCACAGGGTGGAGATGATTCATGTTGCTCCACCAGCATGCTGGGAATGTGGAGTTGGAAGGAAAGGAGCTATGTGGAGCTGAGGATCCTCCTGGTTCATCCTAAACCTCCCCAGGAAGCAGGAGACCTTTGGGGGAACTGCCCATGCCAAATGTGATGCTGCTGTAGAGCTGGCAAAGAAACACCTCCAGGAGAAGGTGGGGAGGGGAATAACATCTACCTGAGCACAGCAGGAGAGGACATTCAAGGAAAAGCAGGTCCCAGGGTAGGACTACCACCTCACCTCCCACTCCTGCAACGTGGTAGGAACAGTGTAGGGCTGTGTGTCCCCCCAACTCCAACCTTATTAGTGGGCACTGAGCAACCAGAGCTCAGAAAATGAATGGGTATTTCCCCATTTTTCTGATAAATGTAGGAAAAAGAGGGTTTTCCATCCCCTCAGCAATGTTGGGCTTTGGGTTTTGGGTGACCCAGGTCACCTAATCCTGACCTGGGGACCTGCAGTGTCTGGAACACCCAACAACTAACTAAGCAATGAGATGAGCAGAGAAGAGGGACCAGGGGGTTGGGTTGGTGCAAAGAGGACAGAGCCAGCTTCATGCTTCAGAGACACCTCAAGAAAGGAATGGAATCACTCCAGACACTCCTCCTGTCAGCAGCAGGCAGTTAAAGAGCAGAAAAAAAACCCCTCCAACCTCTTAAAAGCTGAGAAAAAGGCTTTTTTAAACAGAAAATCATAATAAATCAATCAACTTTCCTCCCTTTTCCCTTTTGGAAACTGTTCCATTCCCACTAAACAATGTGAGGAGCAATTAAAAACCCTAAAGCTCAACTTTGGGGTGAATAAAGCCACTCCAAGGCCTAAACCTTAAACAGATGCTGCTTTTTTAGCTCCTATAAAGCCCCTCTGGCTTTTTTTAGGTGGTTATTGTCTTCCCCTCAGCTCCCCTGGGGGTGTCTCCTTTGAAAAGCAACCTCCTCCCATCCACAATCTGGGTCTATTGTGTGTGTCAGACCTGCAGGCAGCTGCCAGCAATCCCTGGGGTGGGTGGAGGGGGGCTAGAGATCTTGCCCAGTGTTGGCAGATTTGGGGGCCCACATTGGGAGACCCCAAAGAATCCCCCCTGTGTTGTCAAGACCACTGATGTCCTGATTTATTTCCCCCCACACACCTTGAAGGGGGGAGGTCTCCTGCCTAGTTGGGGGGTGGGGGGGTCTCTTACCCACAGGGGTTGCTCTGTGGAAGAGCAGCAGGAGGTTTGATGGGATTTCCATTACAAATGAAGGGAAAATAGGACCATTTCCTAGCATTATGTAACATAAATATAGATAAATCTATATAAATCTATATATATAATCAGTGGAATGAGCAAAAGACCTAAATTCCTTCCTTTTCCACCACTTAAAGGAGTTGTGGGGATTGAAACCCCACCTGTGCTAAAGGGACAAAGCAGTGGGTGCTGTGATCTGATGCAGCACCCCTCCTTCTGCACATCATGTCCCAAGCAGGCTCCTGGACTTCTCCTTTGAGGAATGGCTTCCTAAGAGGATCACATCAGGTTCATCCTTCACCAGCACAGCCCAGCATGAAGCTGAGGTACCTACTGGTTCCTGAGGAACCACAGGATCAAGAGGTTCCCCTCCTTCCCCCCCCAATTTGCTCCCCTAAAGCAAAGACAAGCTGCTGGGTGGTAACCTGAGCAATTACAGCATCAACCAGGGGGCCACAGGCCCTGAGTAGCAGCAGTGACACTCTGCCTGCCTGCCAGCTGCCCAAAACACATGGGGTGCCCCATTAATCAAAGGACATCTGCCCTCCTGCTTTCTCAGGAGCTCCACAACCCCTCACTCCCCTGGGGACAGCATGTCCAGCTATAATTGACTCTACTCCCTAGTCTACCTTCTTCTTATTATCTAGGAAGAGGAATATTTAGCCCAGGGCCAAGGATAACACAGCAAATTCATTTCCACATCTGCCCAGCATGTTTTAATGAGCCTTATGTATGTGTTTAAATGCTCTGCTGGAGTTTTCCCAAGATCTCAGACCTTTCCCAATCAAATCCCATCCTCAGGTCTCCAGACAGCACTAAGGTCAGGCAGCAGCTGCTGAATAAAAACCAAGCCCTGGGTTTGCTCCATTTCCCCCCCCACCTCCACCTCCCTTTATCATTTAACAATGAGTTTAGTCAGTTCCCTGCCTTGATATAAACCAGCACACTGCATATGAAGAAGTGATAATCCTTCCACAACAACAGAGCCAAACTGGGGATCTGGCTGCAAACAGAGTGTTTGCTCTCACCTCACACTCTCAGAGAGCAAGGAGGTGAGATAAATCTCCCTTATGCAGCATAAACCCTTTGAAAAAACACCCTATTCTTACTTTAAACAGTCCATTTTTACCTTCAGGATTTCACCAATTTTATCCTTAATGGGAAAATTCTGTGGTTTTTTGAAGGTGCTGCTGCTGAATCAAAAGATTTTAGCCTTAAACATGATCAATCCCATAAAGAAGGATCCTGACAACTTCCCAATTCTCCCAAAGGATAAACTGTTTGTAAGTAGCAATGCTTTCCACCCCAGCCTGCATTATCTAAGTATATCCCTGGTCTTACTCAAACACAAGGTTTCCTTCCAAGGAAAGGAAGATGCTGCATCTATCTAAGGGATTTCTCCTGCTTTCCTCTGGGAACAAACTTCTTTTCAGGGAAAAGGCTTTTTCCAAAAGCAGCTATAAACCATCAAAACTCAAGTTACAGTTGGTCCCTTCACACTGTGGTGGTTTAAAGCCTGGCTGGAGGCCAGATACCCACCCTTTTATGGCTGTGTTCAGTTTCACACATGATATATTCTTTCTTTTCTCAAAAAAAGACCACTAATATAACCTATATTTCTCTATTTCTCCTTAAAATAAAGATGGAGCTTCAAGATTAACATCTCACCTAGACAGAGTGAAACAAGGCAGTGTGTTTGGTGAGGAAAAAACCAATGAGGCAAAGAAATGATTTCTCAGTTGAAGCCTTTTTTTTTCCAGCCACTCTGCCAACCAGCTCTACTAAAAATAGATATTATTCCTCAGAAGTATTTGTAAAGCAGTATTCCTCAATTAAAACTCTCAGTTTAATGGCCTGGAATTCAATTAAACACTGATGAGTCCCCAAATCTAATAGGCTGGTTCCTTACCTACCCTGAGGCGCTTGCTGTGTCTCTCAGCCTTCCCTTGAAGGGGTCAGATTGAGCTCTCCAGCAGCTCAGCTCCCCTTTAGTCACCCACTCTTGGGGGTTCTGGTGGGTGCTGGGGGTAGGGGGGGGATTCTCCAAGAAGCAGGGAGCAGCTCTCTGGAAGCCCCACAGAGCAAACTGCAGCCAGGCCCAAGGCTGGGCCTACTGCTGAGCAAGGCCGGGCCTACTGCTGAGCAAGGCCAAGCTCATCAGTGATGGTCACAACCCCTCTGGCAATCACAGGGAGGAGAAATAAAATGCAGGTGGCCACTTTTTGCCACCAGAAGAGGGAGTAGGATACTCTACAGGCCCCAAGGGGAGGGAAGAAGGTGGGGGAGGAGGAGCCAGAGAGAAAGATTCCCTTGCAGCCCATTGGAAAAGGCCCAGACCCCACCTGCAGCCTGTGGAGAGGCCTCAGGCTGGAGTAGGGGGATGGAGGAGATGCTGTGACCTGCATGGAGCAAGGTCCTAACAGGACTTGCAGCCCATGGGGAGAGAGAGCAAGAGGCCCACAGTGGGGCAGGTTTGCTGGGGAGACTTGAGACTCCATGGGGGAGAAAGATCATAGAATCATAGACTGGGTTGGGTTGGAAGGGACCCCAAGGATCACAGAGCTCCACAGGCAGGGCCACCAACCTCCAGGCCTGGAGCTCCCCAAGGTTGCTCCCGGCAACCTGGCCTTCAACACCCCCAGGGATGGGGCAGCCACCCCCTCTCTGGGCAGCCTGTTCCAACCCCTCCCCACTCTCTAGGTAAAAACCTTTCCCCTAAGATCTAATCTAACCCTTCCTTAAAGATGGAGCAGTCTGGGCCTGTGGGACTGCACCTCATGGAAAGACTCTTTCAGCAGGGAAGAGCTGAAGCCCTGTGGGAAAGGTCTGAGGGGGGAGAAGTTGGTGGAGGACTGTCTGCCATGGGTGGGACCCCATCCTGGACCAGGGACAGAGTGTGAGGAATCCCCCCCTATGGCTAAGAAGGAAAACAACTCCTAAGGAACTGACCAAAAACCCCCATCCCCATCTCCCCCTGGGGGGAAGAAGGGAGCAAAACCCTGGGTGAGGTTGAGTCTGTGAGGGAATGGAAGGGTGGGAGAGGTTGGTTGAAGATCTGCTTGTACTTCCCATTACCCAACTCTGGTGTCACTGGGGGTGTGTCATTAATGAGCTGGTCTTTTCCTGATGACTCCCTGATTTTTGGGGGTCTCTTCCAACCCAGACCAGTCTATGATTCAATGGCTTCAATACCATGATGCTGCTGAGTTGTGCAGAAGATCTTAATTCAACAGCAGTTTTAGCATCTCATTTGTACTCTCTGCTCTTAATCCCCACCCCTTATAAACAAAGAAATGTCTATTAAGATTTCTAGAGCTTCATATCTTGATGACCTTCAAGATATTCCTTGCAAACCATGGAGAAAGTTGAGTCTGTGAAGAAGGGGGGAGATGTTTGAAGATGTGGTCCCACTTCTCATTACCCAATTCTGGTGTCCCTGGGTATGTGTAATAAACCAGATGTGGGTTTTGATTTAAATTCTATGATGCTAATTGGGGAATGAACTCTCCTTAGTCCTACCTCCACTCTTAAACCTCTCCAAATCTAGTTCCTCCTCTGTCTAGCTGAAAAGGAGAGCCACTTGGGTAGGCCTTTGGCCTCAAACTAAGGTCAAACCATCACTTCAAAGCTCAAGACACACCAAGCATGAAGGCAGCAGCAGCATTCCAACAGCAAGCCTTTTGCCTTGCTTGCTGGGGTGGGGATTACAGCAGGGATTCATCAGACAATGCAGGCAAGGCAGCTTATCTCCTTAATAGCTGCTCCACGCACCGCACCGCAGGAGGCCAATTCTTCCCCTCTCTCTGCTCTGATAATACCCTCTTTTTTTGTCTTTTTAATTAAAGATTTCACTGATTCTTATTAGAAATAAGCTCCAAATAACTCCTAGGGGCTTCTAGAGGAAGAGAATCCATGGCAAAGAAGGAGTTTTCCTTCCTACTGCTGTTCACAGGAGGGAAACTCTGCCCTTGCTGGGAGGGGAGAGGCATTTCAAAGGCCTAGGTTGCAATGGAGGTTCCCACACAGCTTTCCTGCTGTCCCAGATGTTGTGAAGGACCATTGAAAGAGCCACAGGACCATAGAGAATCATAGGGGTTGGGAAGGAGCTCCAGAGATCACTGGGGTCAACCCCCTGCCAAAGCAGGGGCCCTAGGACAGGGCAGCATCCAGATGGGGCTGGAAGCTCTGCAGAGAAGGAGACTCCACACCCCCCTGGGCAGCCTGGCCCAGGGCTCCCTCACCCTCAC
>VZTU01004455.1:37522-71300 GCA_013400835.1 Zapornia atra | reverse complement strand
GGTTAGGGCTAAAACCACCACAGTGTGTTAGCAGTGCCACGTGTTGTTCTGTCACACCAGCCAGCATCCCAGCACTTAGGATTTTTGGAATGAGCCAGATGCTGTAGGTGAGGTCTCTCTGATGTCCCTCAGTCAGTGATACAGGACAGCACGGTCCAGCTGGCAGACGTTAGGCTGAATCCTGGCTTCAGGCTAGCTCTCTGCAGCTGGTATACAGAAGGGATGGCAGGTACACTGCTCCAGGAAGCTCCCCAATGACAGTAGCAACAGGTCCGTTTTTTGGGCTGCAGCCATGTGGAATGTCCTTTGCAAACACTTTGTTACTGTAAAACAGTGACTGAGTGTCCAGAAGCTTGTTCTCCTAGTTAAAGGAGTAGTAGATGCAAGAGAGGACATGGAAAATTGCATGGCCTCTTGAAGCCAGGATCGGATTTAGACCAGACAGACCCTGGTAAGGATTAAATTAGTCTCTGGGATGATGCAGATAATTTAGTGCTTGCTCTTCATTCCACAACTTTCACAGGGAGTGTGATGGGGACGTTCTTTTTTTTTTTTTTTTTTTTTCTCCTNTTTTTTTCCTCCTAGAGCCAGAAGGGGTGATTCCCTGCAACAGGGAATTTGCAGCTTTGGTTCAAGGTATATGGTGCACTTGGTGTAACATCTGTTCATTCCCCCAGCAACTGTCCTCGGGCTAGGACTCAGGGCACTCACTCTGACAGACAGGAGGAGGCTTACCAGGGTTGTGGCAGCAGAGCCATGCTGACTTCTGTGAAGATAAAGTGGCGAGTGGGTAGGGACTCGTAAGTACAGAAGGAGGAAACATCATCACACAAAGGGTAAATAGGTGAAATAACAGTTCAGTGCAAAATAATAAAGACAAACTGTATTCCATTTTCTTCTTGTGCACTTTTGAGTGAGGTTTTTTGGTCTGTTGGGGATTTTTAATGGTGTGTTTGCTGTTTAGTGAATATATGAGCAGCCCTCAAAGGTTTATAATACTCCTTTTTTTCCGGTGTGGGTGGTTCTATTTCCACTTCATTTTGAATGTTGCCTTTTAATCACAAATGCCATTCAGCTGTGCATGGAGTTTAAGCTCTGTGCAAATCCCTCAGATATACCAGAACAATTTGTTTGTTTAAAGTGAAATCCCAGAGAGCTCTGCAAAGTGGAAATCTCTGAGGAACAAAGCTTTTGCTCCAGAATTCGAGCAGTACTGGGCAAAACATCCTTAGCTCTGACTAGCAACCAGCAAATAAAGAACAAATGACCTGGGACTAGTACCTTTCAAATTATGAACTATGAATTTAGATTATGCTGACTATAAAGACACCTTGAACTGGACTCCAGGAGGAGGGTAGATTTGACAAACGAAGAGGAAGGAAACAGAGAAAAGATGAGGGCTACAAGCTCCTTGTCATTCAATGCCAACTTCATATTTCTACCTAGCACGTGGTACCCTAGCTCTGCTCGGCAGCAGTTTCAGCACCTTGAATCTGAGCTGGTTCCAGACTAGCCTCATTCTTGTCAACCAGTTTGAAGACTGATTCAGGCAATGTGGCTGAGAAGTTGCAATTTCAGAAGCCAGGAGATGCTGTGTGCAGACACTGCACTTATCAACTCTTTATTCACTGGTGTTGTGAGCTGGCTGCAACAGAAAGAAAAGATGCTGAGACAAAATTGAATTTTGAAGAAGCTTTGTTGTGGCCTTCAATGCAGCCAGGATTTCATTTGGTCTGAATTGGTCATCTGTGCATTAGAGGAATAGTACTGAAAAAAGGTGTACACAGCAGCCGAGCTTGTTTATTGTTAAGGGGCACAAATCCACCTATTACACCCAACAGTATCGATAACAATTGACTGGGCAGTGTGCTGCTGTGTGTCACCAAGTCCCTGATATTATACACAATTGAATGAGACAGTCTTCCTCTGCTTCAGGAAACTCATCCCAGAAGACTTTCCGTTCTAATGGTTGGGCTCCCTTGTCTATTTTCTCCACTTTTATTTGTGAGCAATTTGTACCCATATGATCCTATCCCAAGGCTACACTTCAGTGTTACAGGCATCTCTAGTGCTTGTCAGGCTCACCATGTGGCTTCTCTGTCCTTCTGGTCATCCTGCCTTTTGTTCCATTCAGAGTTGCTTACTCTTGAATGTGATGGCAAGAGGTATGTGTACATCCCTAATGCTTTCTGTGATGATACAAATACCTGCACACACATCTAGCCTTTATGCACTAGATCCCATACACTAGATTCATGCACTAGATTCCCTTTCTCCAGCAATTTCTCCCTTGCCTTGTAACACTCATTTATGTGCACACCATGGAAATTCTAATTGGGTAATGCTGGCCACAAAGGGTTAGAGCAGGCTGGAACAAGTTGGGATAGGGGTCCAGCAAGGTATATTGTACCAGAGCAACAATGCTGATGGTCACCAGGTTGTCTGTCAAAATCCAGCTACCCCTTTCAGAAGCCTGATGCATCCTGGTATGTATCACCCCAGTTTCCTAAGGCCTGCCTAGGTAACTCCTAGGCTTTTGGCTTTTCCTTTCCAGTGTTTCCAAAGGTATGTATAGCAAACTTTTTTTTTTCTTTTTCATTTGTGTTCCATTTTATATAAGAATAGTGCCAAAAACTTTATCTTCCTCCCCCTATTCTTGTATGGAAAGCTATCTTCCAGCTCTTCTAATGTCAGGGATCCAAAATTCTGTATGTTTAATCACTGTGATATCCTTGCATCTTGCTGGCTTTTCTGTCAACACATCCATGTGTCTGTCATGTTTTTTAGAAGAATGAATTAGATTATTTTTCCAACTAGTTGAAAGTATAAAAGCCTAAAAACTTCTGCTTCTGAAGTCACAGAAGTATAGCAACTATCTATAAAGCAGCACTTGCCTTTCTCCCTCTTGGCTCATGCTGTTTTCTGTTACTAGAAGGTTTTCCTAATCAATTTTGGAAAGAGGATAAGACAGGACCTATTAAAAGATAATATTAAATATCCTCACTCTAGTTTTCATAGTCTTTCAGGGAACAGAAAAAAAATAACTAGACTCCTTTGCTAGGGGGCAGATCTGTTTTCCTTGCCTGGGATTCCTGAAAAAAGAGACAATAAAGCCTTAATTTTGCACCTATATCAGTGAACTGGAAATCTGACAGTGGCATTAGTTGCAAGGAGAGAAAGTGAGAATGCAAACTTGTACACCTCAGCAGCTGTCCCATTTCTGGATCTTGTCCTTGAGGAACTTAGTCTCTGTTGGCAAGAGGTTACGAGATCTTTATGTTGGTGCTATAAAGAAAACATGAGCTGGAAAGGATAGGTTAAATTAGACAGGATCAAACTAGCTAGGATCACATAAATAGACCAGGGTAGATTAAATCATATAAGCAAGGAGAGATTAGGAGTAATGGCTTAGGTGGACTAGATAGCTCAGAGAGAGCTACTGCTGAGTAATTTGAGGGTTACTCGACAATTCTTAAGAAGCTAACAAAAAGAAATCCTTCACTCTGAGTTGCTAAGGTGCTACAGGCATGATAAAGACTAATGAAATCTGAGAATGCACAAGGGGGGGGGTGTTTTCAGTAAAGGGAGGCCGTATCTGAAATATGGGTACTATACTTGCCATTTTAAAAATTAATTCAGTCTGGAAAAAATGCAGAGGGAAAAAAATAGTATAGAGAGGACGGAAATTCCAAGTCTTGGTTATTAGAAGCCAGAATTACCTTTTATTCACCATAGTAGGAGAAATAAATACCAAGCAGCAGAATAATGGAGCAGGATCTTTTAAGATAAAGATACATTTTATATACGAGAGCAACACCGAGACTGTTTTAGGTCATATGGGAGACCCATCTCAGCATTTTTGATACATTTGATTTAAAAAAAAAAAAGGTCTTATTGTTCCATGGAGATAACCGTTTTCCATGGTCACTAAGTTTGGAATAGTCATGTGCTGAAATATAATGAAAAATGCCTGGAGGAGGGAATCAGGATTTGGCACAGATTTGACAGAAGATACTCAAGACCTTGCAGGGTTACATCTGACAGATCTTCTGATTGCTTCTTTTCCTAACTTTTTTTTTGGTGAGAATTTTAAAGTTTATTTAGTGGAAATTTTCATCAATCATACTTCTAACCAAAGGAAAGCATTTTTTATTAATGTACTATATATGAGCTTTTCCTTGCGGTTGGTTTGCTTGGTTCACCAATTTTAATGAAATTTTCTAATGAAGAAAAATTAAAGAACAAAGCTAGCAGAAATAAGGTCAATAAATATGTTATAACAGGCATGAGTGCCTGTATTTTTTTATCAACCCCATTATGAGCAAGGGCTAACACACTAAGCTCAGTGCAGCATGCGTTCACCAAAATCTAAACAAATCCTTGGAAGCTGTCTCTTCCACGGCTGCTGATGTTGTCACTAATGTATTTTGCATTACTTTGCCACAGCTGGAGATCTTGATTCATCGGCATGAAAAGAATCAAATTGATTTCCCTCCTTTCCTCCCTTCCTTCCTTCCCTCTTTCCTTCCTTCCTACTTGTAAGTCCATTTGAATCACGGCGTAAAATTGTGGGGCAGCAGAAAAATGTTGGCTGTGGAATAGGAAGCATATGGTCCATTGCACAGAAAATTAGACAATCAACTGTTAATCCATTGCTAACATGAAGGCCAGATTGAAATGTATGCATACACAGAGGACTGAGAGCCTATGTGTCCAATATTTAGATTCTCCAGGGATGAAACTGACGTGGCTGAGGACTTGGTGTCTGAATAACAGCTCTCAACAAAGCATTTAAGCTTTAAGCTTTTTCCTGAAGTAATTCAGGCACCTAAATAAAAGTTAAAAGTACAGATGTTGTATTGAATCTGGGCCATGGTGTACTTTTTTCCCTTTATGCTCAGTATTGTGGAGGGTGACAGGGCAGAAGGCTCTCACTGAGATCTTTTCCAGTCCCGTCAAATACTTGAGGAAACATTGAAAACTACCGTGCAGTAGAAGACTACTGTAGAATCAGTTCTGATTAGTCTCTGTTTGAGGATAAAATGGGGGAAGAACAGATAGGGAGGATGAAAGAGAAAAATAACAAACACAGGGCTGGTGCCTTTGGAGGTTGTGTGGAAGGATGCTTTCAATACCAGTAATCAAGATAAATACAAAATGTCAGAGGAAAAGCTATTTGCTGTTCTACAGATAAAAAGAGCTTCTTTTTTCATTCAGGTGTGTGTAATGACAGTAATAATAATTTGAAACATGCTATGGCAAGGACAGTTTCCATACTGTGTCCCTGTTATTTTTTGTTCACATCACATCTGCTACCAACTAAAGAATTTAGCGTCCTGGTCCAGCTCCTGTTGACACTAGACAGAAGACATGTCCAGAACAGAGAATCTGTGTTTCCCTAGATCTCCCCTTTCTGGTAGGAGTCCTTTCACCCACCCTTCTTGCAGGGACTAAAATGTGCATGCCTCTGACAACTCTTCCAATGAAGAGAGCGAGAGAAACCATGCTTCTAGGAACCAGGACTAAAATGCATTTAACACCTCTTTGGCAGGCACTGGGTAACCACAACGGCACGTGAAACTGCCATTTTTGTTTATATTTTAAGGTATATTCAACACTTATGGGGATCTAGCCCCAAGTTTGTAACTTTTGCTTTAAAGATTTCTCAGTCTACAGGGATTATAACTTCTGTTCCCTTAATGATGTGGATATTTGTCATACTGATGTGGTAGACAAGGGTGTGTTCTTTTTGCCTCAATCAGGTAAAGATTTATCTTAGACTTACGAGTAAGCCGCAGTGTAAAGATACATCCTAGATCTATTCCTCAGCTTTATCTTGTCCCAGCATATGGCAGCGTACTTTTAGATTGGTTAATCAGAATTCCTCAGGCATTTTGTCCTGTCTAATACCAAAATCATTAATCTTATGTCTGTAAGGTACTCTGGAGATCAGTTGTCGCTGGGCACACATTAGCTATATGACTGCCTGCACTTAGTGAGCAACAACAGCGCATTAATTTTGTTTGCAGGATTTCTTTTTTTCTAGACATGCATTCATCTTGTCTCGTCTATGTTTCTTGCTGAGCTTCCTCAACACTAGGAATTTCATAGACCATGATTGTAACATATCTACTTTACTGGTAGGAAAATTTAATTAATATAAAAATCCATATTACGCTAAAGACTGAGGTCAAAGATGCAATTTGAAAAAAAAAAAAAGTTTCATCTTTCTGCCCAAAAGACAGATGTTTCAATAGCTTAATTAATTAGAAATAAGCTATTAAGTAATGGATTAATTAACGTATAGATTCCCCCTGCCTAATCGGTACGTGGATAGCTATATTCACTTTCACATAGATATATGTCATGCAACTACAGGAGGACGCAGGTGTGTAAGAGTGGTACGATCTGGAAATTATCTAACAGTTTGACCTGAAGCACACTTTATACCTTACAAGTATCTTAAAATGTGTAGTCCATAAGCATCGCACCAATCTATCAACCAGTCTGCAAATATTTCACTTTAACTTTCTCACAGAACTCAAACACCCTCCAGCAGCATTAGGTTTGAAAATCCAATCTGTGGCTCACTACTAAACTGTGAATTGTGCACCTCGAAGCTCTTCCCCAGGCTCAGGGCTTCCTGAGCACAGCGAGCAGCTCATTGGAAAGGAAGAGGGTAACTGCACACAAATGCTCATAGTCATACATATTAAGTTGCTATTCCACTCAATTTATTGATTTTTGGCTGATTTCTAAGCCAAGAAGACAGGTGAAGTAGTTCTGTAACGTTGCCTGAGCCAAAATCCAGTCAGAAATGGGGCAAAAAATCAGAAGTTGCTGAGGTCATCCTAATGTGTTAGATTGTGTTGCGTGAGCTCACGTATCTTGCTGCTTGCAGAAAGTCTATTGTAATGCTCATGGGCAGGACCAGGTCGTAGCTGTTATTATTCCTTATGTATCTGGCAGAGATGAGACCAAGGAGCTGTGTTTGCTGTAGAGAGGGCTGGCAGGACACTTGATTGAATATGATTACTGAGTGAAAGGGTAAGGTGGGCTTTATACCTCCCCTGATCCATGACATACTACAAGTGCACATCTCAAAACACTTTCTAAAATATTTATGGCCTTTTACCACAAATAGCTCATAAATACACTTCTGGGGTCTCATTTTCAGAGTCACCGTGAGTCCACTGGAAATCCATAGTTCCTCTGAAAGTCTGGGCAGAGTTTTGAATGATATTTTATAGAAAGGGAAGATTGGAAAATGGGCATGAACAGTACATAGATTATAATTGCTTGTGCAAACCCACATTTACGTGTCCAAGTATTTTCCTTTATACGTTAAAGCATGCTCAGGTTTTATAAAGGAACAAAGTGGATTTCCATTCAAAGACTCGTACTTTCTCCAGCCAGCTTGCCAAATTGAACCCAACTTACTAACAGCAAGGCAATTATCTCTATTCATTTAAAAAAGAACTGAACCAAACACTCTTAGATTAATGTGGAAATGCAATAGGAGCTTATAATCTTTGCTCAGACATAAGGTCAAGATAAAAAGTGCGGTATTGGTGTTCATCCCTCAAAGTATATCTGTAACAACTGAAAAGCAAAGCATCAGTGTGATCTAAAATCATTTGTATCATGTTACCCTCTATCATTTGCCAAAATATATTAATATCATATTTTGATTCCAAAGAAATAACTACGGGGCAGGGTGGGAGAAAAAAGTCCTTTCAGGGAACTCTGCAATGAACTTCAATGAAATGATTGTTTCCTGAAATTAATCTTGCAAAAAACCAACTCAAGCGTAGATTTTTTTTTTTAAATGCCAAGTAACCAATTATAATAGCTTAGTTTCAAAAAGATTGGTTTTGTTGAATGCAAGTTCATGATTAAGTTAAAAACTCAGGAGGGAAATCACCATGCCAAAAGAACTATGCAGATAAAATATGGTAGGTATGTCAATGTGTAGTTAATTACATGACAATATAATGTAACCAATGTATCTTTAATTACATTACTTACTGTGGTTCTTACATTCCTGCAAACAATTTAAGATTCTAATTATTTTATTAAGTAAATCATTTTCAAAATCCCTGACAGAGGAGGCAAATGGTTATTTTGATTATATTGTAATCAGCCTAATGATATTTTCTTTTCATATCATTAAGCAATAATTTATGGTGCAGTGCAAGTAATTCAGATTGATTCTAAGAATATTGAAATCATTTACCTGTTTTGAACATGATGCATGTTCCTGTGACCTGGAAGCAGTACAGTGAATTTCTCTCTTACCTCTTAGACCTAATATTTAATTTTACTTTAGTTTTTACCTCCCTCCATGTTCCCCATACAACCCCCACACGTAGCGTTACACTGACAAGAAGATCACTGAGAATTCACCTTTATGAATGAGAGCTAATGAGTGCTACCATGCAAACTGAAGAAAAACAGAAGCTCTTGGGCAACGGATCTTCCCCTGCACAAAAGATTTCTATCACATATTGGGACTCAATGTGCAAAGACTGAACAGCGTAAGAGGGGCTGGAACTAACCACAGTATGTGCAACCCTGGCAGCTGAGCTGTTCAAAACCACAGGCTGAGGAATGGTTACTTAAGGAAACCAATGTTACTTAAGGAATAATATTCAGGGAAAATGTCAATACGCGCGGTGTGAAAAATACATAGGGTCTGAAAGACCTGCAGTCACTGCAATTTATAATCCTCATGTTGAGTCAGGGACATTTTTCAAGGGCAGAAGTAATGTCTGGAAACATCTTGACTATGTAAGGAAAAATCACTTAAGCTGCTTGCAAGCTAAAAAAGAGACAACATTCAGTAAGCACAGCTTATTTCATCTTTGCAGGAGTGTGTGTTGCCCCCTTTGCTCCACATGGGATGTCTCCCCTGCAGTTGTGCTCTTTTGGAAAGCACGGTGCATCCTCAATCCAGTATATGTGCTGGTGTGAGTCACCGTGCTCTTTTGGGAGCTACAGTCGGCTACTCCTAGAAATCCTCTTCAGCGCAGGGTGGCTGGAATTGGAAGGGGCCTCCAGAGATCGTCTGGTCCAGCTCCCCTTTAGGCTGTGCTCTTTTAACAGGCACCATACAGACAATTTATATCTCTAGCACACTTCTAGCACCTATTAATAATTTAGCTAACTTTTATAAACTATTTATAAATCAAGTCCTAGTAAAAAGTGTAGCTGAAGCATCCAGCCTTTTCCTGACTGGAAGTACAGGTCTAAGAACATGGGCCCAGAGGAAAGTAAGGAGCACCTGGCTTTTGCTCAAGCCGAGGGCAGGTGAAAGACCCTTCAACCAACCTGAACATGCTGGATGCTGAACTGGACCTCTGGATCTCAGTAGAATGAAGACCTGGCAATGGAGTATATCTACTGTATGGTCTGTCTAACCCACGGTGCAAGATTAATATTTTACTAGTGAATTTCACTGAATATTATGCTTAATTGACTTCACAGAAGCACACTAGAGCAGTGATTTGATGCATGGTTAAAATAAAGGCATTTCCTGGATTCCTAGACTGCCCGCTTTGTGCCTCCTGATAGATTAGTTTGGCAAGGAAGAACCACAGCTGGATATTCTACCTCATTCTGCTGGAATAATAATTTCTCTTTGTTCAATATATAACATTTTCTTTGTTATGATTACTCTTGAAGTGTATTTTAGTAGTTTATTGACCCTTTTAATAAGCAAGAATTTAACCTTTCAGGAAGAAAGCAAGCCTGGCATCGTTCAAAAGTGAACATACACTGGTGAACGTACCCCACCACCCTCAACTTCTATTCCTGTTTAATCATTCTTCCACACAGGGAGTGCTGGGGTAGGATTAACTTCCAAAAATTGTCATCAAGAGAGAAAATTCGCAGCAGGCATGTTTGCTATGTTTATTTGGATTTATACAGCTGTATCTGAAAATCCTATTGCTTAGTGTTTTCATTTTTGTAAGAGACGTAAATCCCTTTGGAATTCACCTTCTGTAGCTTTTGCTGCATGGGAAAAGAATAATACACATCTTTTTATTTTTCATCTCACCAAACATTCAGTTTGATTAAAATGCACATCATAAGTATCTCGTTCACTCAGGCTACACAGTTCCTTGGCAATACTTTGTTCACCTTCTCACTTGGTAGTCTCTTACACAATGCATCATGAAGATAGCAAAGTCCTCCAGGCTTTGTGCTGGTGCATGCAGTCATTGCTCTTAGATGCATGGGTGTCAGTTTAGAGAGTGTCTTCATGTCCTAATGGTGAGTACTCCACAATATTATAGATGCTTGAGAGATCTCGTTACTCTTCCACTTAAAGTTGTACAAAACTATTATGGACAGAAGAGTAACCATCATTTTTCTATCCACATCTTTCCTCAGATGTCAGTTTTTCCATGGGAGGGAGAGGTCAATTAGAGGAAAACAGGAAAGCTTCTGTAGGACAAGGCAAAGACTTATTTTTGGAGGTAGCATCAGTATTAGTAGTAGCATAGAACCATGTGATGATAACACCCAAAAACTAACCTAGAACATGAACCACTGTGCTAGTAACTTCTTAATGCACCGTAGAGACAGACCATGTTTCAGAGCTTAAACTCTCCATAGAATTTACATACAATGGGAATATTATTGGGTGGAATTAAGGGAGAAAGCTGAATTGGAACAAGTTTAAGATTTTGTTCAATATAACCACAAATGAAAAAGATTCCCTCGCTCTCTTACAAGAAGATAATTACCTTTAGCATGGGAACTCTTCAGAAAGAGGTGAATGGTTAAAAACCATGAAATAACATTACTGGATTTTTTCTTATTTGAGTGTCAGTGTTAAAGCTGTGATTCTTACATTTAGTTGAGCAAGAGGCTTGCATGTGGTGTTATAGAAAAGGCATGTTAAGTCATAAGGTTGAAAGAAACATCCAGCATTTGCAGTGAAGTATTTTTGCTCTTTTCATATGCCTTAAACATTAAGCATAGAAGTATGTAGAAAACCTAGAATGGCTGGGATTAAATTTATACTTTCTATAAGTATTAGAGGCTCATTTCCACCAGAGTTTCTTTCCAATTGAACTAAACAACTAAGTACAAATCATTCTCCCTATTTATTTTTGTTAAACATCTTTTCTTTTAAAGGTTGATTATTGCAGTTCCTGTGTAAGTAGGGGATGTAAGAGAGACTTCTATTATTTTATGTCTTCCAAACTCAGTTGTTAGTTTCTAATTGGCTTACAGGAGAGCACTGGAGAGGTCAGTTACAGCCACACTGAAGGGATTATTTAGCCTGATGAAGCAATCGGTTGATAATTCCCATTGCACCTTCAGTTCCTCTTGATTTAATTTCGCTTGACACTGATGAGGGTAAGAACTGCCATCTTAATAAACTCTGCGAATCTTTTCCACATCTACTATGAAAACACTATTGAAGCTGTTCTGCTTTGCATAAAATATTTAAATATTTCCTAAATAAGAACTTGGACTCAGGCTGTCATGACCAATATATTAACATTGGGATCAAAGAGTCCTTCTGGTGCTCTCCTGAAAAAAGAAAAAAAACAAAAAACTTAAACAAAATGGCACAAAATTTGGCAAAATAAATGAACCCACCTAATAATACCTAGTAGTTTAATGCTAGGCACTGTCCTAAGACACAAGAAACTGTTCCCAGTCCTTGCTTCAGATGCAGAGATCTGAACTTGGTAATTAGGCATATAATCAGCTCAGAACTATGAGCACATGGCTTGTTATACAGCTCTCCAGGGTCATGCTTCTGGATGGCAACTGATTTAGAGTACTAGGATTTCATTTTGTGCTTAAATGCCTGTCATTAACACTGTCTCTTAGAAATTTAAGTATTTTTGTGAATTCATGTAGCTTGTCTCAGTCCTTTATATGTGATATGTTGTTAGCGGATTTAATGTTTAAAACTGAAGTCATCTGCCATTTTGTTCCTGGCTCTGTCACCAGTCTGCTTTTAGATCTTGAGGCATCCATTCACTTTTTCACCCAGACGAATAGATATGATGCTATTTTAAAGATTCATCCATTTCTGAAGGCTAAAGTACATCTATAACCTAAGATGGTGTTCATAAACTACAAACCCTCAGAGTTTTCATAAACACTAAAGGTTCTGAAAGACATTTTGAGAGTACAATATGCAACTTCACCTTAAAATGGCAGAATTGCTTCTTAAAAAATCTGCAGAGAGCAAATATTTTTCTATCTGTTATCTGATCTGCGTTATTTTAACAGCAAAGATACAGAATACAGCAAGTGCATACTAAACTAATCTGTCATAAACAAAATAGAAACACATTGCTTTGGGCAAAATGTTCATTAAAATTATTTCCATCATACCTGCTTCCTCAGGTACCTCCTACATAATCCAACTTGGTATTTTGCAATTAAGTCGAGTGCTCTAATGCAGTAACTTTTCTTTTTCTCTCCTCCTGCCAGTCAAATTGTATTACAAAAGCTTCTTCTACACTCAGCCAGACAGCTTGCTGTAAAGTGCTCACTTTTCCCTTAAAAAATAGACACGACATGCAACCCACCGCTCTGTACAGTCTGTCATCAAATCATCTGTGTGGCGTAATCCTCACCCTGCTATGTCAGAAAGGTAGCATGCATTCAGCTGTCTATCACTTCTTTATGCTCGTTAAACCTTTGATGAAGTCAGTGAGCCAAAATAGAATGTGAAAAATAGATGATCCTTTGAAAGCTTTATGCAGGGGTACTCAGACACACAGTGATTTAAAGAAAAGTATAGCATCTAAGTTTGAAAAGGTATCACAGAAGGGCGCACTATTTTTAGTTCCATTTCCATTAAAATCACAATCTGCATTTTTGGATATATGTTAATGAAAATAGTTTCTCTGCAGATTAATGGTAAATTTAATGTAAGCTTTATGCACATGAATGAACATGAAACAACTAAAACGTCGTTATTCTACTCATTCATTTAAGATTTGTAGTGTAAGACAGGCAGCCCTGCCCTTCATATCAACGAGAGTAAGACAGCAAAATGCCATCTTGGCTTTCTTCATTAAATTATACACATATATCATCTAGTGATTACATATACAGATTTATATATCTGTATAAATTCACCCCTTAGATCTGTATCTACAGCTATAGCATACATTAAAAAATACAAACTCAATGTCATAACAAAGTGGTTTTCACTATTCAAGAGACACAGCATATTTGCAAAAATTGTTATTTAATGGGATCCTGGGAAATTTGATATTCCCAAGCTCTGAAGAAAAATCCTCAAATCATGACATTTCTTAAACATCCATGGGATTGTTGCGGTAATTAAAAATACACATATTGTGTGCTCCTTGATTTGAATCTCTTGATGCAATTTTTACATGGCTTCCACCATCTTTCTCTACAACCCTGAGGACTAGAAAATTTGCTTCTTTACAATCTGAGAGACATTCATTTCATGACTGCAGTAGTTATAAACATGCATGGGTTGCAAGGCTGCTAAATCTCGAGAGCTGGCCATGCTGGCACATCTGTTGCCGCGACGGAGAGACAGGACACAGCTTGATGCAAGCAAAAGTCGATTTATTGTATAAAATGATTCCTTTAAATACACTCAGAAGACGGCATGCTTTAAACAGATTGGTTATTTCATACCTAAACTGCTGGCGGGCTGTATCTGATTGGTCAACGGTCTACCTGCATAATGCTAACAGACCTTACCAAAGTCGTTAGCCAGCAGGCCCAAGTTAACAAAGGAAGCTTCTTCTGGGCCTCGCTGTAGCAGGGGACAATGATTACAATCTCTTGGCATGCCAGGGTTTATGGTCTAAAGGTTCCATATTATCTATCAATCTAGCATTGCCCTGGGCCCTGCTTTCCAAGCCTAATGCCACAATCTATGTTTGCTCAGAGTGGACTAATGAGGCAGTGGTGGGCCTCCTACATCTTCATGGGCAGAAATAGCAAAACTTTCCTCCAACTAATTTACTTGCTTGTGTTTTGTTTTGGTACAATCCCTCCAGTCAACTTGATAACCAGTGTTTGTTAACTAGAGAGCAAGTCCCCAGCAGGAAGCAGAACCTTAGTGACAACTTTTAAAATGCTTGGCTTGGATGTGTCAATGCACAGTTGCTTGCAATAAGAAGTGAGCATGGCAAGGTTTCCCAATACCCACTGAAGGTCAGCATTTTAAGAAGCAGTAATTTAAGTCACAAGAAAATGGAGACATTACACATCAACTATCTAGTTATATTTAGGATTCAGAAAAGAAGGCATGAAAATAGTCATCCTCTTTCCTACCTTCATGAATAGCCTTGGCTAGTTGAGAGGAGGCATAGTTGTCACCTTTTGACCTGAGTGCTTTTGCCACAAAACACCCAAAGAAAAAAAGAAAAGAAAAACCCACATAAATTGGTGTCTATCAAAACACAAATACAAATAACCACTTGTGATTTGAGTAAAATGTAAAGGTTTTAAAGATGATGGCTACTTTCATCTTAATAGTAGAATTGAGGCTAATGAACACATGCACAGTTCAACCTGTGTACAAACTTTGACTGTGTGTCTTTGTTATCAAGTAGTGTTGAAAAAAAAGACCAAACCTGTGATGCAGAGCAGCATGCAATAAGGGGGAACAACTGGAGATTTGGCTCAAAAGCAAACTTCTAATCTAAAGACTCCAGTGCTGGAGGAGAAACTTCCTTTGTGTCCTTTGCATAAGGACTGTTGCAGTCCTTACCCATAAGGGTCAGAGGAGGTGATCAGAGCATTACAGGAGAAAAAAAAGAGGTTGCATTTGTTTCTTGCCCTACTGGCTACCTTCAAGCAACAAGAGAAAAAGTTTTGAAGATGGATGACTGTTTCTCTGCTATTTTTGCGCAGCATGTTTTTCATTTCTTCATTTGTTGGCATACCAATTCGACTAGGAGAGGTGAGAATCTGCAACCTAAAAAAGTGAGATGACATCATGGGCAAATGCACAATGCAACTGGAGTTTCCTATCACACCATTATATTAGGTTTGTTTGTTCATGAATGTAATGATGGCTGAAAAATGTGTGAAGTCTAGTGGTCAAACTGAGACATCCAAAGCAGGTAGAAAAAAGTTTTGAGCTAGAAGAGAAAGGCCACAAGTGTTACATTTTGGAGATGAGAGGAAGTTAGGTGGTCATATGCATGGCATCTACTAAGAAGCAGCTACAACTGGCTGTAGCACAAGTAGATTTGCTTGCCATTAAGATTATATAACAGAACTATTTTGCATTGGGGTTTATTGTTTTTTTTCCAGTTCTCCAAGCACAGTGCAGTAAATACCATGTGGAAGTGTATGCAGCTACACTCACTCTCAAAACCTTCTCTCTTCACTGGCAATTAGTGCAAGTCTTTAATTACAGTAAAATCCATGCTAAGCCTTGTAATGTGCTCTGATACTGATTTTCAGACCAAAAAAGCATCACCTTTTCATAGAAACAGGCAAATACATCTTGATTTAGCTAACACTGAAATCTTCAGTCACTAAGAAAAGAATCTTCCATCAGCCATGGCTGAATTATTGTGGAGAGCACCTTGTCACTGGGTTCCTCCCACATCAGTCATGGTTTGATGTTCTATGGAAGTCATGCTCTGTAGATATTACAGCAGCCAAAGTATCTAAATATTTCATGTGTATTATATCTTTTTTAAGCATTGGGAAGAAGACAAAGGTTCCTCATTTTATGCTGCTAATAATATATATATATATGCAGACAGGAGTAGGCAGTGGAGCATGAGGAAGACATCATAGATCAAAACAAAGGAATGCATTTAGTATTCCTGTCCCTTTGTTGTGAGCCTGTGAAAGTCATCACTATTGTATGATTCAGACAAATATAATTAATTGGTTTAGGCTGCCACTAGTTTTAACTCTGTATTGCTATGATCTAATGAAATCAGAGACATGTTTAAGGACTAACTGATCCTGAAGGTCCACCTACTGCCTCAAAGGCAGGATGAACTATCCTTATGCCATTCATAGCACATCTGTCTGCTGGGTACTCTCATGATGGGGGCTTCTTCACCTTCCCAGGCTACTTGCACCAATGCTTTGCTATCCTTGCTAGTAGAAAGGCTTAACGGGTAAGCCAAGTCTTCTCTGTTGCAATTTAAGCCCATCATGTTTTGTCCTGACCTTAGCAGACCCAAAAAACGGTTTATTCTCTAGTCTTTCTTCCTCTTATATACTTAAAGACTGTTCTCACACCCCTTCCTCTATTTTCACTTCCATTCAATTACTCCTGACAAAAATATACTCTCTAAGCCTCTGATCAGCCTCACACTAAGACTTTGCCTAGACTTTATGCAACTAGCTCACATATTTCTTGAAATTTGGACACTCAGCAATGGGTACTTTTTCACTACAACCCAGCAGGTGCTGACCAGAATAGGATTCTTTCACATGCTACACAGATTATAGCCTCAGCTATACATCACCTTATGATGTTTGCCTTGCTCACCACATGACATTGGTGATCCATAATTCATCTGGAAACCTGAATAAGCGTCAGATCTTTTCTCTAGAAAAATGCCATTTCACACCAAAGCTTCAAGTAATGATAAACCTCAAATGACCTCTGTTTGGACCTAAAAATTGGTATCTGGAATTTTGTATGCATAGCACTTGCATGTTTCCATTGACTTTTGAATGGCAATATGTCTGAGCAAGCACCTGTGCTTGACATTTTGCTTCTATAGACCTAGAATCAGTGTTAAGGCCTTTCTGAAAACCTGAAGTTCAACACTGAAAATCTGGCATGGCAAATACCAAGCCACAAACCTGGGCCTGTGAAAGGAGGCACTTCAAGGCTGATGCATAAGGAACAAAGGTGATGGGTGAGGAATGACATGAAGGCAGGCAATTAGAAATGGATAGATGGGTTCAGTTTAAACTAAGTTCTTTGTAAAAACCAGCCAAAATTCAAACATGCTGAAGGCTCAAAAAAGGATTGTGTGCAACTCTTCAGTTCATCACTCTTCAGTTCATCACTCTTCAGTCAGCGGTTTTCGCTTTTGGAGAGGTCTGCTCTCCCTGCTGCCAGCAGGTGCTTTGTAGATACTGCAGAGATGTGCAAATAACTTCAAGCAACTGGAGCTCAAGCATTCTCACAGCCCCACAGGTTTGGCAAGACGGTTGATCAGGGGGATGAATGAGGGACTCCACTCTCAAATGCAAACACACTGTGCTAACAAACTGTACTGGTGGCATATTTGGGCCAAATAAATTCCTCCATTGACCACTTGATGGTTATTATAACAAATTTGCAACTTTTTCTGTTGATCTTCACTTCTCTGATGTTGCTACTTTAGTCTAATCCTAGGGTTATCTTAGGCAAAGGGTGTCTGGGCCAGATCCTAGAATTCATACCTGTGTTTTCATTCACTCCTAGCAATTCTGTAGGATAAAAGGATGAAAACAAACTGCATATAAATTGAATAAGAAACTTAGCATATTGCTTCTTGTTAGAGAACTTTATGCATGAAGATTCATGCAGTTATGTTTCTACAGATGTTTAGTCTATAGAATGGTAACAGGAAAATGCATTACTCTGTTGCAAATAAGGAAACTTTTGCACAGTATATCTCATTGGTGTATGCTTTTTTTCTCTTCTAAGTTGCCACCAATTAAAGCTGAGATACAATTATGAAAAAATGTGAAATGATTCTTCCCTACATTTATGGTTACACTTACAGAAAAACTTCAGTAACTGATAGAAACAATTCCCGAGCAATAAAGTTTTTCAGGGAAGAAAAAAAAAAGTTTGTTTTTTTTTCTTGTGCTTATAGAAATTATAAGTAATCCAAGGATTAAAGTCTGAAGAAAACAGACCTCTTTACTTGAGCAGTAAGAGCAGTGCTGAGAATTAAATCATTAATTTTAAGATGACCCCTGACTGTAGAACTGTTGTCATAGTGCTCTATAAATATACCATGTCTGTAAAATTTCACAATGAATGGTGCCTTCTAGCAAAAATTTCCCCCAACCTTAGCAGCACACCCTCTTGTGGGTGGAGATGTGGCAGGTAGCCCTCCAGTTCAGTTCAGGCATCACCAAAAGTTAGCACAGTAAAGCTCAAAGTTGAATAATGTGTTTAATTGTTACATTTTCAGGGCTGAGCTATGCAGAGACAGAGGCAGATAAGTCTCCAGCAGCTTTAGGGGACACAAGAGACTAAAATTGAAATTTCCAGAAGAGATCTGGCTCAGGGCAGGCTTTTTTGATCCAGTGGGGCAGTTGCAGGAGCAAACTGGCAGTCTGCCTCCCGTAATCCCTCCGTGTCAGGCACCCATCTGTGCCAGTTCTGCTCTGTGCCAGCTCTGCCCCCCTCATCTGCTTGTGCCAGGGGGGGAGTGTTGCAAGCTACAGCCTGCAGACACCCCCAGGAACCCAAAGGCGTGTGGCCATGTGTGCAAAAACACATAGCACGGGCTTAAATTTGCCTCTGCAGTCAAAATAAAGGCCATGGAGAGACCATCAAGGAAAAGCTAGCTTCCATGGGTCTCACCAAATTCAATGCAACAGGCCATAATGTGAAGCTGTAATGTCACAATTGCCAAGACCTGACAGTAAGTAAAAGATAACTTAGCAGCCTAATGAATCTGCTTTCATCCCAATTACATCAGGCAGTGTTTTAGCCTTGGTCTCTAATAACCAAGGCTTCCGCTCAGCAGAACAGCATGAATATTAGCAGTGTGTTCTGAAAATTGAGGATAGGTGCCAAAGCTGTAAAATCTCTTCTTAATCCACTAGAGAAAGAAGAAAAACTCTTCCAAGACAAGACAGAAATGTTAAATCTTCAGAGATCTGTGACATATGGTTTTACATATTGTCAGGTGCAGGAGGTCTGGGTATATGAGGCCACATTGTGTAGTGTGTTCTTGTTTCAATATAGATTTTCTTTCTTGTCTCCATCTGGTTTAATAATAATAATAATAACAACAACAACAACAACAACCACCACCACCAGTGTTATTATTTCATTGTTATTGTTGATATTATTATTGTAAGTGTTGTTATTATTACTATTTCCTTGTTAGAAAGAGGATGAGCAGCCACTTGGGCTCAAGATATGAAGAGTCAACTTGAAGGGAAAGTTTGTAAAATGTTTCTTGGTGTTATTACACCCGCTCAAGCTCTAAGGAAAATTATTATCAATACTTCATACTGAATTCTTATCAATTGCCTCGAAGACTTCACTGTTATGCAAAATTACAAATTATTTAAGATCAAAAGAATAATATTAGCATGTAAAATTTGTCTTTCTGATAAAAATAATAACAAAGATAATTGACCTGCTTATGAAAGATAATTGCCTCTGAAGAAGAAAAGTTAATGTTATATTTATTAAGTAGGGAAAGTAAGCACACATAAGGATTAGTAGTGTAATAAGCCATACATGAACTTGTATCATGAGAAAATAATCCTTTTATTTTTAAGATTTTAGATTGTATTTTTAAGATTTCTAGATTTCTGTGATTAGTAGAATTAGGATGAATGTTCAAATAATAATGTGGCAATAATTTCTTGGATCTTTTCTATTTGTACAATACTTTTCAATATTATTAAGGATTTTTAATAATCTGTTTTAATATTTGAGCTGTGCTTTCATCAAAGAAGTTCAATTATCTCCTATTTGATCATGTTATCTTGCCAAAGGCAAGGAAAATTAGTTCATCTGAAAAAAATTGTCTTTATAAGTCAGCGAATGCATCCCATTGCCTAAAACAAAACAGCAGTAAAAGAAAACAGCTACCAGTGTGCATCCTGTGCAGTAGCAAGGAAAGTCTACTATTCTAATCAGAAGGAAGGAAAAAGTTACCGAGTGACTGTACTTCAAAACTCATTTCCTACCTTGTCAAATTCCACATCACCACTGTAACTTTCTGATCGTACGCAGCACACATGGCTATAGAGGGCAGTGGTATAAAATGAGGATACATGGCCAAAATGCAGCCAATTAGGCAATACTGGAAAGAGCCTTCTCCCAGCAGCCATTCATAAAGCACAGATGGGGCTGGGAACTGGCAGAAAGCAGGAGGGTTTCAGTGAAGAGAAATTTATAAAGTGTTGGCATACAGCTAAGGGCAAAGAGAATGTCTAGTGCTAGGCCTAACAGGGAGTTAATAGGATGGTCACCATCTTGCTCATGACATGAAGTACCTATGCCAGCTAAAAAATACAAATTTCAAGGGATTAAGATAGACCTGTCTCTGTGGGGACAGCCTGAGAGCTACCAGAGACTGTAAACTGCATCTCAGCTGGCTTCTATCATCTTGCCTACCTAGGCAAAAAGTGAAATACTTCTTCCATCAATGGACAGAGCATGTGAAGTACGATCATTGGGATGTACAGGGGTACAGCTGTACTTATGTAGAGTGTCTTGTCTTCTGTCAGGAAGTACAAGCCCCAGCTGATCGAGCCAAAATGACTCCTGAGTAGGAGCTCAGCCTAGAGCAAAACTCATGTATGGCTCATTGCACTTGATGCTGGAGATGTCACGCTGTTAGACGTAGTTGGGTTCCGAGAAGGATTCCCCCTGTACATAATATTTTGCCATGTAAGATGCACCCAGAAAAAGGGAACTGCCAAGCACACTGATTTCCTTGGTTCCCAAAAGTCCTATGACTTTCTTTGTGACCCTCTCAGTCCAACACAGCACAGCTCACTGGGTAAGGCCAGAACACAGTCTCATGTTTAGTTTCCTGGTGTCTCACTCCAGCCTTTCCATCCTGTGCCCAAATTTCTCCCTGGATTACTTCAAATATAATCTCTTTCACACTTGCAAAACTCTTCTGATCTTGTTCCCGTCCAACCTCTTATTACTCATTTAGTGCTGAGGTGTTGACTGCCACCTCTGACCAGCCCCTGACATGATCCCAACCTCCGACACCTCCTCTTACATTTCCATAAAAACTTATTCATGCTGCCTCTCACTTTTGGAAGATGTTCCCCATAAAAACTAACATAGCCATGCCATTCTTCCCCTTTATCTCCCTATTTAAATTTTTTCTTTGTCTAGATGCCAACAAAGCAATTAGCAACAGTTCTGCTACTAGCATGCTGGTAGCTATTGGAATGGCTGATCAGATGATAACATTTTTCTCTCATATAATTTCTCCTTTTTTTCCTCTTCCATCCACCCAGGCACATCATGAATTGCCTGCTGTTGTAGAGTTCAAGCGTGAACTGCTGGGGACAGGAACTCCTCTTCAGGTTTTGTCCTATGCCTAGTGCAGTCAAGTCTTAACTTGATCTCCTTTGCTACCCAAATACAAAATATTTTATTTGGAGAATCCTTAAAAATATGCCTAATATTGAAATATGCATTCCTTGGCAGCAGCAAAGAAATTAGCAGATCTCCTTCTTTCAGAATATCAATATTATTTCTCAGGAGCCTCATAAAAGGTGCTGGTAAGATACAAAAGAACGTACGCCCAACAGTATTTAACCCACACAGCTCTGTGAGGGGGACTTGTCACAGTACCAAATATTTCTGTGTTGTGGGAATTTAATTATGTCTTGCCTGTTTCATGGAAACTGTAACCTAGATACGGAGCCACCAAACTGATAAACATAACTTCATATTTGGCATGTTATGAACAACCATATTTCAGAGGAGATTATTTGAGTTCATTTATATAGATTATAAGCCTGAAACTGAATTACAGCCATGAATTTTGGCTCAGTGGAGTTCTCTGAACTGCAAGAGCAAAGTGTGAGATAAGGTCTCAGGTTTTTAGACTTCCAGAAAGCAGAGTGAAACTTCCCTTTCTTATTCTAATGTCAAACCTACCCCACTGTACTTTTCAGACTACAGCAACATTTCCAATTATAAACCTCATTTTTTCCATAGAGTTGGATTAAGTGAAAAAGAAAAGTCCTTCAGGTTCAAAGAAATTGCCACAGGTTGGGTACAGATGATAAACCATTTTGTTCAGCTATTTTATTCATGTGTAAGAACAGATTAAGACTGACTTGGGAATGTCTTCACTTTCTATATAATATTAAAATGCTACTTCTTCACACTCTTTTTTTCAACCACTCAAGGTATTTTCTGATGAAGAACATCAAACTCCAATTTTCATAAGTAAATGCAATTGGTAATTCTAATTGTAGAAAGAACAGCTTTCTTTTTTCCAGCGTGGTTACAAGGAAATTATACTTGAGTCTCTCTGGTTGCTAAATGAATAATGAATTTAGTTCACTGTGCCTCAACAGAGGAAAACACATGATGTGAAAATTTCAAAAAGAGTATTCAATTCTGAAATCAAACATAGATGTAACATTTTCTCACCTATAGATGCAATAGATTAACATTTGAATCCCATGCTGATCTGGAGTAGTTACGACTTCACAAGCTAAACAATAAAAGTTCAACATAGATTTGAAGCTTGTTTTTATCAAACATCTACCTTATTCTCTTGCAGCATTAGAGCACCACAGGAAAAAGGGACTACACGACAGAGAGGTAAACTACTGCAGAAACTCATCGCTGCTTTGCTAAACGTTTCTGATACTATTACCAAGGAACTTACCATATATTTCAGTCTGATATAATCTTATTTTAATTTCTAAATGCTTGTGGATTTATGCATACCTCTGTACAAATAAAAATTACTTCATTGTTAAATATCATGATATTTAAAGGATTTAAAAATTAAACAAATTTGCAGGATCGATTTCCCAAATTGAGCTGCAGGAAAACAGAAAAATTACTTCTGTCATCTTCAACTTCTTTCCTTTGACACGTCTCTAGCAGTTGCAGTAGCATCTTTTGGGAGCCTGTTCATCTCAAGGTGCTTCAGGTTTCATCTGTACTGTCTTTGTTTATCTCCAGTAATTATATACTTATCAGGCAGACTAAAAATAATTCAAAGGAAGACTTTGCTTCACTCTACTGAGTAGGTTTCAGCATATCTGATACAAGTTATGTAGTGATAAAAGCTATATAATAATGTAATTATTCTCTTTTCTTGCATAAATGATGTATAAAGTTTTGTTACCAAGAGAAAGGGATGTTCCTCTATTCACCGAGATATCAAATTATTATGCATTTAGATTTGAAAATGTATATCGAATTAGGATTGCCACTTGAATTTATAAAAGCCAACCTACTCAAATAGTTTATATCCAGTACAACTCACCTGCTGCTCTTTTCTTGTCTGATCAAGCCTGAAGTAATACTATTATTAACTCTTCATTTCTGGCCTTCATTGTTTCATTATCTCCCTGCAAAGGTAATACTCCCTGCTTAGCTCTAGAATTAAATTGCACGTAGTCACTTGTCATCTTTCTCTTCGTTTTCGTTTTGTCTCACACGATACGTGTTAAGACTGCCAGACCTGCACTTGGAGAGTGGCCGGATAATGCAAGTTTGCAGAGGTGGTTACCAGTTACCATCAGTACTGATCAGGCATGGTGGTTGTGATTGTGAAGTAAAAAGTTGTTCATTCCAGTGAGACCTCAAAGTCCTAAGATTGGCTAGACATCAGTTCTTGTGCTGACAGCTACTCACCAAAATTCACCTCTTAGAGAACCCTCCATTTTAGCATCTAACTATTTTGAGACTGCATTTTAGAAGTTTTTGTGAATCCTTGCCCTAGTGCCTTACCTGAGAGGAACCTAAAAATAAAAACCACATGCACACACACACACAAAAACCAAACCCCAAAACCAAAACAAAGAACCCACAGAGAAACCAAAACAACAAAAACAGTTGGGAAGAAAAATTACTAAAAGAAACTGTTTAGATTACTGCCAAGAGCACACAAGTACACTTTATTTTATACTCCAGCAGACACAGCAGTGCTTTTACACACATCTCATTATTTTGGACTTCATTATTCATATCTTGGGTAAGCCACACACTCCAAGGAGAAGTTAACAAGTTCTTCCCACATCCAGTTAAAGAAAAAAGAAAAAAAGTTAACAGCAGAAGCTAAAGGGATGCTTTATTTCCAGTAAATTATTGGTTTTACAGAAAGAAAATTCACTACTTCCACTTGTTTACAAATAATTAAATCTAAACCTGATTTGCCAGCATTAATTAAAGCTAATTCCCCAGTCCCACTATACTTCAAGATAACTATACTGTTACGTTCATCAAGAATGCACTTTCTTTTTAGAGAAGCAAGAGGTATAATGCTGCCAACAAAATTTCTGGGAAGCTTTGAATCTTCCCCTTCCATGTTGAAGTATATAAATACATGACTGAAATGGAAATTGTTATATAAAAAACTGAATCAGCCAGAAAAAATAAACTACTTTTTTGGGATTTTAATTCATCATCATGAGATGATTCTAATATGGAATCCAGTCAAGTTTGTACTGTAATCAGAACTAAGGATCCGTACAACATCTTCTTCAGGATGGATGTATTTTCAGTACTTCCACTTTAAAGAATTCATTCCACTCATAGAGTCCAAGGTTAGTATAAACCAACTTTTCTGAGGAATAGCTAAGTAGAAACAAATAATTTATTGCAGATACAGAATCAACATTTAATTAAAGATATCAACATTTTTCAGATATTTAATTCAGGTTCTGAAGAACCACTTTGTGCTTGCTTTTGTTAATTTATTTATAACCCACAGCAGCCTTGGCCTAGCCTGAGAATGCCAAAACACTGAAAATTAAACTAAGTAACATTATATAAAGTAACAGATGGAAAAGGGGGGAGTTTAAACACAAAGCTAAATCCCACTGCTGGAAATTAAGCACAAGGCAAGGAACAAAAAAGCAATTTATTCAAAGGACTAAGTCCGGCAACTGAACGGCAAGAAACTCATAAATATCCTTCTATACAACATTCAGAATAAGAACATCTGTTTTACTATAATTATTACAAATCTCCAGGTTTAGTGCAAATCATTCTTTTTATGAATAAGGCCATCATCCTAATCAGCAAAGGAACAGCACTGCAAACATGGGATCCAGCCCAGAGGCTTTGTGCAGTTTGAAATCTTTTGGGCTTCTCACATCTTTGGAATTTGTTAATCAATGTTCTGGCTGTTGCTTTTCATCCAACTTCTGTCTGTGGTCATACTTTAATATAGCAGGTTTTATGTTAAACTTTTAGTCCTGCAACAAATCCAGAGAAAGGTGGAGATGGACAGGAGATACTTTTTATTTCTGAAAAATATGTTATGAAAGAAAAAAAATCTGTTGTTAAGGATATGTTACAGGAGATACCCCTATTTTCTCATGTGATCCCTTTATTTACCATTACGCCAGTGTCCTGATCCAGTGCTCTGTCCCAGTATGGACTGCATTCAGGCAGGATGGTGTATGTCTGAGCTGTAGCCGCTCAGGAAAAAACCAGAAGTTTTCTGGAGAGAGGAACTCCCTGCTGCATGGTGTGCCCCATCACACCTGCTGTGAGAAAGGGAGAAGTCATGAGACCGCAGCTCATTGCAACACAGATTCCTAACACAAGTGCTTAAGACAGAAAAACTGACCACTGCATCCACCTGGCCCAAGTCCAGCTTTTCCCTCTGGATAGCTGAATGTGGTAAGGATGGGACATGCCTGGGCTGTGCCCTGCTGCGTGACTGAGACATGCTCTGATTCAAGATCCCAAAAGCATTTCCAGATACCACAGTGCGAGCTTTAGGTCAGTGGTGTCTGTTCTAATGGCCTCTTGTCTGTTCTAGCAGACACCAGAAAAAAACACATAAGGTAGCTGGTAACTCCAAGTGCTGTTTTCTCCTACGAGGTTGAGCAGTTCTCCTGGACTGCAAGAATCCAGATTAGTAAAGTGTAGCAGCACAAAAGTGGACTCACACAAAAGTCATTATTCCTGCACTGTTTCTGGGTGGTTTACACTTTTCTGTCCTTATTTTGATATAAATCAGATGGGCATTTCCACTCATATTTACCAATTACACTATTGAAAATTAAAATGAAAAGTGGAAAGCCTAAGGGATTATCTTACCTACAAGTGGGTAAGTAGGGGAACATGAACTGAACAAGCTATGTGGAGGAAGTAAAAGGAGACCTGGCAATTCAGAGTATGCCCAATCCATCAGAGGCACTGTGGAGTTGTCTCCTATTATAGCATTTAATTAGGACTCTTGTGTGCAAGGAAATAGATTGGAAAATATTCTTAAGCCAATACTTCAGTAGACAGGGAAACAAATATAAAACCATCTTTAAAGGTTTTAACATTTAGTGTGTAATTTAGTAGGCAAAATGAGGCAATTTGCATTGAATTTTTGTGACAGTTACACATAGTAGTTCCAAAAAGAATTATGCCATCAACTTTCATGTTCTGAAAAAAGTTATGATGTAGTTAGCAACCACCAGTCAGCCTCCTACTTTCTTGGAATTTCTTTGAATATATCCAGACTGAACTATATAACACAACTGAGTGGATAAACTTTCAAAGGCTTTCCTTAGTTTAGAAAGTATCAGGAAAGGTACAAGGACAGCTTTTTGTCACTGAACTCATTCAATCTTTTGCTCCAATCAAAGGAAGATGAGACTATGCTAAAAAAAAAAAAAATGGATTTTTTTATTGTTATTTTAAAGGATTGATTTAAAAGTGTCCTTGGTTGAGCCTATTTGCCTAAACCGAACTAAATACCTTGTCAGGTGTCTTAAAAATCTCAATCTCCTCTTCAAATCCTTTCACTGTCTTACTTTCATAGAATCATAGAATGGTCTGGGTTGGAAGGGACCCCATGGATCATAGAGCTCCAACTCCCCTGCCACAGGCAGGGCCACCAACCTCCAGGCCTGGATCTACACAAGGTTGCCCCGGGCCCCGTCCAAACTGGCCTTGAACACTTCCAGAGACGGGGCATCCACTACTTCTCTGGGCAGCCTGTTCCAGCACCTCACCACTCTTTCTGTAAAAAACTTCCCCCTAACATCTAATCTAAACCTTCCCTCCTTTAGCTTTAGTCCATTAGCTTTAGTCCTTTAGCTTTAGTCCATTCTTTAATGGACTTTAATCTACTACTGAACTAGATTTTACCTCTGAAGATGAAATCTTACTCCTACACACACCTTCAGTGTGAGAATGCACCTTCAACTCTGGCTGGGTGATCTAATCCTTTCTACAGAGAATTTACTACTAATACATAGACCCAACTTATGTCCTTCTCTGACACTATAAGTGCTGACCATACTCCTCCCTCCCTTTCCAGTTTATTGTTTTTCTAGCAGATGCTCTTTCCTTCACATCAGTCCAAAGTGCTAATCTCATAAAACAGAACAGGATTATGATAAACACTATTGTTGGACTCACCGCTGATTTTATAAGGTTACACCTATTCCTTACATTTCACATTTTTAGACTACAAAAGCTCTAAATCTTTTAATCCACAAAATTCCTAAGACCCCTGGGTCAGACAGGAGCAATTGGTTGAATTTCTCATGCTGTGAGATAGCTTTGGACACTGTTGATCCAGTCATCCATCAATTGTCCTGATTCCTGTTGGCATCAGCCACAACTTCCTGGTCTTGCATAGTTATACAGTGGATTTACATTGAAGGATGAACTCCAAATTAATGCTTCATATTTTCTATGGCAGAAACTTTGTGCAGTCACCTTCTGATATGGAAAACAGACCCTGAACCTCACTGAGAATAGTCATTGCATTTTAGAAATTAAAAGTTAACAATAGCAATTCTGTCTAGTTGTAAAGGATCTCATGAAGGTATCATACTTGCCCAAGCTCAGACTGGTCTTTTGGACATTTATCTCCCTGCTACAACTCCTAACTTATGATGCTGGCAAAAAAACCCCAAACCTCACTATCCAAATAATTGTGTGAGTCGGAAGTCATCAAGCATCGGTCCAACAGGCATGTGTTACTTTGTCCATATATGTGAATTTCTCTTGGTACTGTGCTCTTGATTTTCTGATGTGCCATGCAAGGTGCATCAGCACTGACTATTCTCTACTCAGCACGATATTAGCTAAGGTCTTTGCAGTCTTTGATCCAAAGAGTGGAGCCTGAGCAGCAAATTTGTTTATGATTTCTGTCATAAACTGGTTTCTGTCTATTTAGCTGTTGTCTGGTCTACTAACACTGTTCCAGGTATGGTCATTGTCACAAAAGAAAATGTGCTTAACACCATGTTTTGCCCTGAGGCTGATACTGGTTCCAGGAGCTGAAGGACCATATCAGTTTATCTGGCTATTTCAGCAGGTAGATGCTGCACCAGTCTATTTTATTATTCAAAGCCTGCTGACAATTTTCAGTTAATTTAAAAAATATATGTGCTGGTAGGTGATTTCTTTTTTCATGTAACTGTATAACCCAACCCTTCACTTGAAAGGGCTTGTAGACAGTTAATAGGGAATACGTTTCCTATGTCATGAGAAAAATACTTTTTTCTCATCCATACTTTGGCTTCAGCTTACAGTGGATGTTTCTTGATTGCATCTTTTGTTTGTTGGAGTCTGTGAGACTTCACAGATGAAACTAGTCTTGCTGTGAGGTGAGTCACTGTTGTTGTTCTAAAGAATTCTTTTTCTAAATAATATGTGCATTTCTTGCTATATAGCATTTTCTATTTAAGAATATTTCATTCTCCTCGTACTCAACACACAACTAGTAACCCTTCCAGTGATAAACACTTTCCACAGCCACAAACTGCTCACTCAGGCTGAGATGCTGTTGTCTTTCCTTACTAGGGCACTGGAGAGTGGTGTAGCAGTGCGTTGCACCTACTAAGCTTACCGGAGGACCTTTGTCCTTTGAAGGTTTTACATATATATCCATATCTCCTATCCAGTATCCCTCAAGTAGCTGCAGCAGGAAGGATTCCCAGAAGTTTCTCCCTTGGTGGAGACCTTGTTGTCTACCTCCTTTCCCAGTGTGATCTCCAGAAGGTATCCATTGTGAATGTGCTGTTGCATTACCCATGACATTGAATCTGCATTAGGGAAAGCCAAATTTTTGTAGCAACCAAATTGGAATGTAGTTCGGATTCCGAGCAGCATTTGAAGGAGTGTGGAAGGGGAAGGAGACCAACTTTAAAAAAAAAAAAAGCATATAAGAAGATGTGTATATACATTGTGCAGTTATGCTGGGGTGGGTGGCAGGTGAAGGTAGTGGGAAAATAGTGGCAGGTGGCTTGGGTGAGTGTGTCCATTTTAATTTCATGAATTAAAGTCCTTGCAGCTGAACAAGGTCTGTCCTGGAAAGTATGTCTATGTCCAGAAAAAACTGAGGAAAAAAGTATCTATCTGTGTTATTCTGGTACCTGCATTAACCTTATAAAAATAGTTTTTCAAAATACCATACTTCTAAATGAAAATAAAATGTAGAAGCATAAAAAGGCATCCTCCTGGTCAGGGGGAGAATGCAATGCAGAAGATGCAAATAGCAGCACCAGCAGTTTTTTCTCAAAACAGCATAGCACATATAGAATCATAGAATCAGAAATGTTTTGGTTGGTAAAGACTCTTAAGATCATCAAGTTAACCTAATGCTGCCAAGTTGAACCACTAAACTATGTCCCTAAGCACTGCATCTATGCATCTTTTAAATACCTCCAGGAATGGCAACTCAATCATTTTCCTGGGCACCTTGTTCCAGTATTTGACAACCCTTTTGGTGAAGAAATTTTTCATCATTTCCAATCTAAATCTCCTCTGGTACAACTCGAACCCATTTCTTCTTGGCCTATCACTTGTTACCTGAGAGAAGGGACCAACACCCACCTGGCTACAACCTCCTTTCAGGTAGTTGTGAGAGAAATAAGGTCTCCCCTCAGCCTCCTTTTCTTCAGGCTAAACAGGCCCAAGTCCCCTAAGCTGCTCCTCCTAGGACTTGTTCTCTAGACCCTTCACAAGCTTTGCTACCCAACTAAGTTATCTGCATATCTAGCACAGGAAAGGTTAAAACCCTAACTACCACCAACCTTATCTAACAAACAGTTTTTATTTGAGTCTTTCAGGGATTCTTCAAAACTGTCAGAGATAAACAGTTAGCTCTATTGGCAAGTACCATGCAAACATACATGTGATACAAACTGTGAAAATAGCTAAACCAAATGACATCTACTTCCCATTTTTGACAAGTACCCAGACTGGCAAATTCCATAAGGACTAAGGAGACAGATAATGCTTAAGATTTTGTTGTTTCTCTGTGTGCACAGATTTTCCACTTTGGTCCTAACAGATTTCCTACAAATCTCAATTTTAAAATATTTCTGTCAACGAATCATATGCTAAAATCCCCCCATCAATCTTACAGCGATGAAGCAACAAACTGCCTGGCACAGTAAATCATAGTACTTAGCGCCTGGAGAGAGAACTCACAGAAAGAGAGATGTAAGATTCAGAATCACAGTTACAGAACTAAGGCTCCTGACATTTCCCCCTCCTGCTTCACCAACTGCACAAAGTGCAAAATGATTTAAGGTCAAGTCCTCACTATCTAAAGCAGTGTATGCTCAGTGTAGCATGAACACCACCCCCGTTATTATTACAGAACCCATTTAATGTGAAAAAATGAAAAATGTCAGTAAGCCTAGTTTAACCAGAGAAAGAACAACTAACTTTAAGAAAGTTCAGGGCTGAATGATGCTCTTACAAAGATGATAACATTTGCCTCTGCAGAAGGCAAATAGTTCGTCACCACCATTCTCTGTTACTTCAAACCTCTTGTTATTTATCTTCAAATAATACTGCTTCTTTTCAGCAAACTAGAAATTAACTTCAGACTTGTTCTTGCAGCCAGTAAATAGACGTAAAAAAATATTTGCCAACAAAAGGCTCACAAATGTGCAGCCCATCTTTATTCTGAGGGTTTGCACTTCTGCTAATTTACATTTTTGCAATTGTCTTGTTGGGTAAGATGGCTTTACTGGAATTTTTTCCTTCTGTAAACCCTGTGCCCTCTCTTCTTGCGCACTTCATGGGGTGTGAGTGGATCTGTGGAAACTACACAGTCCCTTGGTGAGGTTTTATCCACTCCAGTAGTACCAATGAGGGAAGCAATGAACTATGTCCATTGACTTCCCTAGAGTCTGCTACAGAAGTCATTGATTTCTTTACACCAGTAGCGAGCGGTGTTTAGGGCAGAGAAAGAAATTCTTCAGCTTTGTGACTTAGGAGTGAAACTTGCTTTATGAAAAGTTTTGTCAATGCTTGAGATTGATCCTGATTCTTTTTTTCCACTCTGAATTTTCTGGAACTTCAGTATTTTCGAACAAAATTCTGTTCCCCTTCTGATCTAATGTGAATTATTCATAACTGGCTACAGAGAAGAGCCTGGGCTTTTTTGCACCTCTGTCTCTGCCAAGAGCTGAGGAGAAGGGCTCTGGCTCTGGCATTTCCTGGCAGAAAATGACAGTCATTTCCCTGCTCCACCACCAGTTTGAGATGGGCTGGAACAAACTGTCTGTATCCTCTCCCAGTCTGCTGGCTTGACCCCTCACATGTATCAACATTCACATACCCATCTGCTACGCCAGCTTAGCCCTTGCTGTCTGTGAGAGGACATATCCAATCTTGGGACCTTCATTTACAATCTCCAAGAGCCGTGTGCCTTTCCAGACCCATGGATTAGCATCTCTGACATCTATGGGTAAATAAGGGTATGCTGGAGCTTAGCCACTGCAAACCCAAAATACTCATATTCCTCAGTGAAGGTGTCAGTATGTTTCAAAGGACCTTTGCTATCCTTATTTTGAAATACTTCAAATCCATTCCCATCTTGTTATGGGCCACATCCCATGATAAGAAAGAGTAGCCTGGTTTTTTGCAACAAAATGTGAGATAACTGGACTAAAGTAGCAGTGTAATTGAAACACACAAAAAGTGGTGTGATCCTTACACCATTAAGTAATTCCATATGATTTGGAGATAATCCATTATCTCTAGAACGTCTTTTCAAAGGCAATAGATGCAACAACATGTTCAGAAGTTTATTTTTCCTTATATGATCAGTAGACTGGGATTTTTCTATGCTGCTTAGCTTTGCAAGTGAGAATTTGGGGTATCTTAATAAAACATGACATTTTATCAAGGAGATGAATTATTTTACTTTGAAGATGAACCTGAAACCTTTTTCTACTGCAAAAATTGCTATAGCTCATCATCCTGAATCTGTCTTTTCTGTGGAGAGGTTAGAGTCTCAGAATTATTTGTAAAATAATCCTGGGCAACAGAGAAATCACAGAGATTTAATTCAGTCCTTCCTTCCTCAACTTCACTGGGGGCTTGATCAAGTCCCATCCTAGACAAGCCATGGAAGCATGCTCGTGCCTCCAGCAGAAGCTTGGATTGACCTTCTTAATAAAATAGATTCATTACCTTGATTATCACCAGTGACTTGAGCACAGAGAAATCTTGGAGGTACTTACAAGGGTACAAGATACAATCTAAGCTATTGACTGTTGCGCGAAGCCCCTATAGGGACTTGTCTTTGCGGAGATGTCATTTAGGTTCATGCAATGATATTCATTAAATGCTCCAAACATTTTAAAAGGGACAACATTTTTCTTGTTGTTTCCCCTTGTTTTCACAAGATTAATTACTGACTTCCTGTAAGAGTGCACTTGCTAATGTGTTGGACTGGCAGCAGTGTGTGAGAGGGAAGCCTACTTTGGCTGAACGGGTGCTTTCTCACACTGTAGTGTGCAAAATGGAAGTAAATTGCATCTACATGCAATCAGCATACTGAACACCTTCAAACTGAAGAATTTCACCTGCTTTCTTTTCCTGTGCCAGGAAAACAAAAGGTGGATGGTAGTGAAGGCTAAATCTGAGCAGAAACAGGCCTGTGCTGACCCAATACGGCTCCACTCTGAAAACCTTGTAAGCCACATAGCTGCAGCACCAGCTCTGTGAGGATGTGATGGGTAATATAGCAGATTATCTCACTGCCCTGCTGCAGTTAACAGGGGTGGCTGGCATGGGGCAGCCATGGTGTGCAGGTAGGATGGGCACTTGACCACACACACGCAGGTGTGGGTGTTTGTCTACATCACCTTGAAGGCATCTTGCAAGGCAGCACAAGAGACTGCTAAAACTCTGACTTCTCTGACTTCTCTTTGCAGGCTCAGCCCCTTGCTTCTTGGTCTAACAGAGGACAGGAGAGCAGCAAGGGCAGTCAAATGGCTTCTGTATAAACCTATTTGGCTGACACCATAGTATTGCTAATAAAAGCTAGAACATGCTTGAAAATCATGTATGATTTTCAATAAAGAAACAAGAGAAAACACAACACAGAGAAGTGAATGACACAGCCATAAAAAAAAAAAGCGTTAAAGCTGTTACTAACAAAAAAACCCAAACAAACAAAAAACCCACCTTAGAAAGCACTGTGTTTAGGTTGCAAAACTTCATTATTTTGTGTCATTGGTGTATTTTCATTCCCTTATCAGTGAGTTTAATTTTCTGCCACATATGCTACCATTTCTTTTAAGCTTCATGGTTTCTTGTTGCTCTTCATTTCCTGTTGAAAAGTAAGTATTTTGTGACTAACAACTTGTTCTCTGCCCATATCTTTCCTTTGTATTTTTACAGGAAAAAAATCTGTTGTCAAAACATAACGGATGGATAAGTCATTTCTAAGCAAAGTGGGCAGCATACCTAGAGAATACACTTTCCATTCTTCGTTTTCAACCAAGAGATTGCTCTTCATCAATCAGAAATACTGACTTAGAAGTAGGTGATTCATGTCATAAACATTTTTTTCCTTGAAAAAGTGGCATTTCAACACATCTGTGACCCAAAGGGAAGGTGTTCTGAGGACATCCCATCCACACTGCTCCCCCCCCC
>VZTU01004455.1:625-37499 GCA_013400835.1 Zapornia atra | reverse complement strand
CCCCCCCCCCCCCCCCCCGATCCTCTGTTTCACTGTGATTGGCACTGTCATTAAGTCGCCACACTGTGTCTTAGTTAAAGAACACTGAACTTCAAAAGAAATACAATTGATGTTGCTATGAAGTAACAATTTCTGTTGGAGCAAAAGGTTGAAGATATCTGGATTCAACAGAGACTGTTGCTCAAATACAGTATCCACATTTGATAATTTTAGTCAGACAAAGAGCTTCTGTTAGTGAACCTGCACTGGAAATTAATTGCCTTCCTACCACCCATATGTCCTCTTTTGGATTATCCCATAGTTGGCAAGGAGTAGGCTTTGCTTTGAACTAGCCACTGACATTTGTGCAATGTGTGTGTGTTATCTGTCATTTCTGTTTGCAAAACTATGTGGGAGAGTGGAAATAAATTTCTAAGTCTCCAACATAAAGGTCTAATACCAACATCCATGGATGCTGAAGTTCTGTTCCTTACAAACATTTCAGAGACTAAAGCAGATGTTTCACTTTATCGAAACTCAGCAGAAATAAGAAAAAAGTTAAATTATATAATTCACTAAGTTTCATAAATAATCCTGATTCTTTCAGTGTCACTAACTTTGCCTACCTCTCAGAGCCTGTGGATGCCATAAATACTTCAAAGGTACTGATAATTTCCTTCAGAATTAGAGTAATCAGTACCTTTTTATTGCTTTGAACACTTTCATCTGAATCTAGTAATTCTTGCATAATGAATTTTTATTGACATAGTCTAAGAATAAATACCATGTATCAGTAGATAATGAGATTGCTCAACTTCTAGTTAAAATACTTGATTAAACTAACTCCTTGACTTCTTTTACTAAGTGTTTGTATCTAGAATGTTTGCCCTTTACATTCTTTGGTTTTGTTGGTTTGGTGGTTTTTAATTGTGAAATCCCATGTGTGTATTTACATACGTATTTCTGCCCATAACAGGTGATTAGAGCTGCCACAATTAACAGGCAGGCCACAGTGACAGCCCACATGAAGGAAACAAAAATGTTACACATCATAAAAAGCAGTCACTTGAAAAAACTGACAGCGATCAGCGGACAGATCAGCCACAGGCAAAATTAAGCCCCTAGGAACAATCAGTCCAGACAAACTAGTGACATTAGCTACCCCTAATACCATCTTGGGACAAGTTAGACAAGCCAGAACAAAAGTTATTCTGTTCCCAGGAGTGGGAGTGGGTGCTAAAGATATGTATCTCCCTCCACAGGAGTCTCTGGAGATAGAGCTCTGTGGTCCATGTGGAGCCATCAGCAGCATCACTGTGCGAACACGGACTTGGCAGGCATTTTCTGAACAATGGTTTGCAGGAGGAAAGCATGCAAACAGGAAAATGAGAATAAAGGAGGGCAGAAGAGAGGGTTTCAAGGCTTTTTGTCCTAAAACAAAATCTACGCCTTTGAAACATTTAATAAGTATTAACAGTCCACCCCAAGGAAAAAAAAACCAGACAGTAACAAGTAGCTGAACACTGGTCTTTCTAGAAGTAGCTTCATTACAGCAACTTTGATTAATGTCATAAATAGCAACACTGACATAATCAATCATTGCTAGAGTTTCCTTCATGTATTTTACATGAACAAGCTCTCTAACACAAACCTCAGTGAGAGCCTGTTGCTGAAACAAATCTTCCCAATTAAAAACATTCAAAGTCAGGTGTAAGAAGAGAAAACCAAAATGTTTACTATACCTTTGTATTTCTCCTGGTCAATAAACTCTACAGGCTCCATTGGCAAGCAATTCCTGGCAGATGATTTTAACCCACAGCCAGTATCAATTGCTGGAAGCCTCCATAGGAAGACCAGCAAAAGATCTGATAGCAGAGTATTCAGTTTGGAGCGCGTGGATCTATATGGATGCTTAAAAATCTAATGTGAAGAGTTTAAAAGGGCTTGTCAGGGCCCTTGGCTGCCTCTGGTGCCATGGGACTGTGCCCTGCCATGGCAGCCCTGCCTGGTCCTGCCTGGCCCTGCCTGGCTTGTCGTGTGGCTGACCTTGCATCCTGGCCCACCTTTCCCTGGGGAGCAGTCTGGCTCTTGCCCAACAGAATTGTATATGAGATGATTTTAAAACATCCCTTTAAATGTCAAAGCACTTTCCCCAGCTGAACATGTTGTATGGTAACGGGTTATTTCTTGGCCCTTGGTTCAAGGCCAGAAAGCACATTTTATGGTCAGTGTGGGAAAAGGAATAAGATTTTTTTCCTGCTTTTTTCTTGCTCTGCTTTGCTCCATAAGCAGAGCAATTACTGTCATGCACCAGAGAAGACTTTCCAGCTGTGGAAAGTCCCACAGGATAAATTTTGAGGAAGAAAATGAGTATTCTGTTAGACAGTTGCTCTCTGCTGACTGCACTGCCAAGGCAGATAATTGACCCTTCACAGAAGGCCCCCACAGCACTGAACTGTAGATGTAGCAGCTAGAAGGACACAGCAACTTTTGTGACATTCACATGCATTTAAATAACTGACCCTCAGGCACCTCACCTGTCCCCATATCTCAGGTAGAAACACGATGCCAGTCCTGGCCATACCTCTCTCAAGGACATCCAAATATAAGATGTAGGGGAGAAAAGCATGGTGATAGAAAGTCCTAAAGATGTTTCCAAGAAATCCATTAAACACTCAAGATATGTTAGGCCTCTGACAGCAGCTATCCAAATTTAGATGGATTGTGTGATTTGCAGAATGGTTTCTGAGATGTTCTGGCCTCTGTTTAATATTGATTCACTGCTCATTTCCTGGCCAAGGAGCAGTGTTCCAAGCAATATTTCATGTACTTTTCTGAGGTGCTTCTTACCATAGGGCCACAAGAAGTCTTGATTAGGAGGTTTTCAGTGGGTTTTGCCAAAAGCCACTGTCAGAATATGTTGGCCGTGCTCTCTTCAATGATTATAGATACGTGTTTCTTCCATGCATCTGTAGATATATTCACTGATACAGATACATCATCCAACTTTGTGGTGCTTGTAGTGTTGGTATAGATTGAAAAGCCTTGTGATATTAGATAGATGTAATTTGTCACTCAACTCTTCAACATGTACCTGCACTCAGGTCTCTGAGATATCTGCCAGAAACACCACTAAGAATTTCAGACCACTTATCAAACTCTAGCAGCTGCCATCCCCTTCAAAAACCCAGTTTGGCAGAATCATGTTTTCTCCTTCCTTTCCAATTGTGTAATTCACACACACACACACGCCTTCCCTCAAAACCTCTTGGCGTGAAGGCTGAATTCAGTTCAAAAGAGCACAAGGAAGGGGATGCTAACCAAAGCATAGTCTTTCTCCAGGTTTTCCATTGTCCATTGGTCCATGCTGAGACTTGTGTCCTGTTATTTAGCCAAGAACAGCACTACAAGCAGTGGGATACTGGCAGGAGAGGAAAGGTGGTGGAGAGCAAGGAGGAAAGGCAGGGGAGAGAAATGGTGCAACTAGGATTGATGCAATGAAGAATCCTAGCTCCTACCTTCCCCTCCTGCCTACAAGCGCAGCCTCAAAACCTCTGAGGCAGCAGGAAAAATGAAGTCCAGCAGTAGTAATTTGCAGGAGAAAAACAATTAGTGCATTAAGGTTATTTCACTAACTAATGCCTTTTGCTCCATCACAATAGTGCCTTCCTTGACCGCTGCTGACAAGGACTATAAACTCCACAGGAGACAGGCTGAAAAACACCACTGAGAGTTACTCGATGACTGTTTTTCTGCACAGAAGCTCTGTTGGAGTGCCGTGCCTTTGGAGTAAAGGGGGTGCACAGCTACCACCCTTTTAACCTTTCAGAGAGTCTGTGGAGAATGAAGGGCTCCCAGTAGGACAACCGAGCACTCTCCTGCATCCCGGTGATACTGGGGATAATTTTCTCTTCTTGTTTTGCTTTTTCTAGACTAAATTGGGGGCTATTTTTAACTCCTTTATTTTGAACTGGTAGTATGATCACAGTTTACCTAACTTCGCCATCTAGTGCCTGAGTCCACTGCACTTGCTAACAGCAACAAAAGCCTAGGAAGACCCTAAGACATTTAACAAAGATAATATGGCATCAAATCTGTGTTGTCTTGTGCTTAAAATAAGTTTGTTCTTGGCATAACTAAGTATTTACTGCACTAGCTTTGTTGGACTACTTGTTCTAGAGGCAGCATTGATTGTGGAGAACTAAAATAATTGAATGCCATGTCTAGTGCAAAGAAAGATTAAAACTTCATATGGGAATTCAAAATAGTATAAAGAATTACGTTAATAAGGGGCTATGTTCTTGCAAAGACGTTGATGATAATGGCTTTCTTCACAACCCAGGTACCAAAGACATGATTATTTTTGTGTTGATAATCCTTTTTCACAGAAACATTGGAAAAATCCTGGAGAAACTGTCTGAAGAGGTTCATTTGCAGATGCTGTGGTTATAAAGAGTGGTTCAGCTGTCCCTTACAGGATGCTACACGCTAGCTCTTCCTGTGACTTGTTTCTGATCTGAGTTTTCTCTAGTAGCACTGCAAGTTTTGCACATGGCTTTCTGACTTACCAGATTAGCTTATAAGAATTTTCAAAGATCTATTAAATCAATTTCACGAGAAGTGATTTATCATAGCTACCTACCACCCCTTCCTCTGCTGAAGAATGAAAACAGATGCACTTTAGAGGAAAAAAATAGATTAAAATCCCATTGGAAAGAACATGAAAGCAGAAGGCAAGCTGTCATCAGACATGGAAGTCTAACTGCAATTGGTAAAAACCTTAATTTTCAATGTTCTTACTAAAATTTTATATTTATGCAATTATTATATTTACAATTATTTAAACCTTAGTATTTTAAAGTTACCTACTTATTTAACCCTTATAATTTAGTATATTTATTTATCTAGTGTAAGGCCCAAACCCTTAGCATTTCTCAGCTGCAATGAAAACTATTCCATTTTGTTAAATATTTTCCATCACAAGTAAACGAAAACATGGCAGTGTCCATTCAGTCCCTTCTTGCATCCAAATGCCAAAGAATGCATCCATCCATCCGTCCGTCCATCCATCCATCCACCCACCCAACCACCCACCCACCCACAGGTCCCTGCAAGCTAACCCTTTCACTGGTTTCATGTCACAAACCTGTTACCTGGAAGGGCTCAGATACACTAAAGGACAGGTAGCAATAAAGCCCTAAGGGTTGAGAAAATAAAGCAATTCCCCACAAAACCATATGAGCAAAGGCTGGTGACAATGACTACATGAAATCATCCATTCTTGCCCTGCTGTAAATTTGAGATTTGGAAGAGAACATAGGAGAGAAGAAGAGAGTAAGGAGCAGGTCACACGTCTTGCACACACTGCTGGGTACAGGAGCAACACTTGAGCCGTTACCAGGGAACCACTGCAGTACTGTATATCCACATTTTAGCTTGGTTTATGGTTACTGGTCACGTAAGCAAGTCATAAAATAAACAGACCTGGTATGAAATCAATGAAAAGTATTTGCAACTAGTGGGAGGCAAAGAAAGGGGCCTGGGCTTTGCCAATGCTTTGGACTATGATTCTAAAGCCTTTTGCTTTCTTACAGAACATGGTATCAAAAGTTTTTCTGTAAGACAAGAAATTAATGAGAGTTAACTCCCATGGACCCAAAAAATACTTGAAATAAAATCCTCTCACCAAAGATGGAGACCACCTGTCAACAGAAGTGTTGATTAATGACCTGTTTCAATCAAATATTTAAGCCATTCTTGTCTAAACTGCATAAAGATAGAAAAAAAAATATTGTAAAAGCTCTATGTGTTTCTTGGCAATGCATTATTTGGTTTGGCAGTATGAAATGCTTTTTCATAGGACCTCTGATGGAGCTCAGCAGGAAGGTAATACACACAAAAGTCAGCTGAACTGACAGTACAAACTAAATGGTTGCAGAGCTATGAATTATAGCACTACATTTATTTTCATATTTATACAGTATTTATATTATTTATATAGTACCTTGTAAAAATAATAGCACTGTAAGATTCTCCACTACAAAATCCTATGAACTTACAGTACCTGTGGAAACACAGTCCAGTGCTGTACCCAACTCTTCAACGGAGATTTACACCTGATAGGAGCCAGCATTCCCTCAGACTGTAAGCTGCTCCTTAGGGTTTAATTCCTTGAAATTTTGTGAGGCTACAAGGAACAAATGTTATGTTTCCTCTGCATTTCCTTCTCCCAGTTGTTGAACCTTCCAAATGCTCCAAACACTAGAGTTCACTGCCCTTACCACGGTAATGATATGGTGATTTTTATGGTACGGGACAGCAATGAACATGTGACATGTGATCATAAACACTGTGGGATCACAGACACAGCTCTACCAGCTTTGCCAAAGCAGAAAATCTTTTGAAAATGAATCATTACTTTATTAATATATACTCCAAACAAGACACTTTCAGGTATTTGAATATAAATACTGGTGGTGCTAAGGCTTAATGTGGGCATCTATCAGTAGCTCATTCCATGAATGCAGGACCTGGGAAGAAATCAAACCTTCTGTTACAAGCAGGGGACTCCACACTTAAGTGTGTTATTAGTTTGAAGAAACCCAAAACTGCATTTTGATAAATAAATTTTGCATCTAAAACTCTCACACTACACCTGTGAAAATTAGTCTAACTTGTGCATTAATGCTCATTTTTATAAACACCTAACGTAAATAGTACACGTTTTAATTTAGATTTTTTTCCCACTCTGTTAAAGGGGATGGGGATGCTTCCTCAGCCCAGAGATTCTAAATTATAGTTTGTGCATTATTTAAATTCAAAACACATTACATAACTAGTAGAAATCAAGAAGAAAGAAAGAAATACTGAAGCCTCAGGGGAAATGCAGACAGTGGAAGGTAATTAGTTGTATTAGTTTCTGGCCAAAAGATTAGATTTTATATCTCTACACTTATTAAAAGTTTTACTAGCTCATGACAATTGGGAAAGACTTTCTGCTTGTATCCAAAAGATAGCAATAAAGACATTCTGTTGTTGCACAACGTTTTATATCAGGAACTCTATTTTCTGAAGTGCTGAGAAGACTTTATGATGTGTCTCCAGTCAGGCCTCAGGAGATGAAGCATCTTTTTCAAAATCCAGGATCTATTCTTGAGCCATTCTGTTCTCCAGCAATAGCCTGACTGATTTGTGATATCTAATGCTGATGTGTGACTAACTCATGGCAGCCCTGTCTAAAAAAAAAAACAAACCAAAAATCCCACAAAAAAAACCCAAAACCCCAAAGGAGACATACCTTCAAAACCTCTTCAGTGAAGATGCACAACACCCTGCAGCTGGCATCTGTTTACAATCAGCATCATTCACTGCTTATCCAAGAGCTTCCTTCCAGTTGAGTGTAACCAACCACCAGAGAAAGATACCTTGCAAGTCATTGACAGATAGTTTTCCAATATCACCCATGGGGGGTGATACCAAAGTGTGGCCTCAGTCCTTCTGCTGAAGGGAAACCTTGGCAGACTGCAGCATGCAACACAGTCCAGCTGCACAGGGCAGGAGAAACTGTTCCACTTATGCTGGAAGGTCTTTCAGATAAGAGGGAAGAGCTACTGAAACCCCTGCAGCTGCCAGTGGATGTGACTGTCCTGGGCATGTCTTGGAAACGTTAGTCCACTTCCCTGAGCAGGGTTGGGGAGCACTGGGAGAGTTCAGGATGGAGCTGGCAAACAGCTTACATTCACAGAAGCTTTTTTTAGAATTTGTTGCTTTCAGAATTTTGCAGTTATAAATTTCTCAATTTTCATTTATCTTAGTAGACCTAATATTGAGCAAATACTTTCTTCTGGAACAGATGTCAGGAAGATACACTGACTGTATGAGTACCAGTAGGCATGTCCTGCACAGCAAAAGACCTTTTTTTTTCCTTATTTGAAGATCACAGGTTGACTTTCTTGCTAAGTCTTCACTAGACCTGGATGGTATCTTCATTAGACCTGGATGGTACTCTTTTACAGATAAATGGAAATATAGATGTTGATACAACTTACCAGCTTCATTTTTCTTCCTATATTTGCAGCTAATTCTTTTACAGACTTCTTCAAACTAAAATAAATATACTGAAGGCAAAGGCAATTGCCTTGTGTAACTGATGTAATTGCGATTTCCAACTGTACTATGAAGAAATATACATTGTCAGTGTTGTTGGCAATATTAAAATATTAAATATACATATTAAAAATATACATATGATTGCCTCTATTGGAAACAAATCAGATGCAAACATATAAATGGTGTTCAAGTATCACACAGCTAAACACAAAAATGTACAGGACTAGTTTAGATATTCAGACACTCACACATTCATTGTCTTATTTGTTCTTTTTTCCTGAAATACAGCTTTAAAATACAGCCTTAATAAATGCAAAATAACACGTCCCACCCGAGTCTTTAAAAAGACTTGTATAGAATAATCAGATTGCCTTTATCTATTTGAAGAAAGTAAAATTCCCCACACATGAGCAGAAGCACAGGGGGGTTTTTTAGTCAGTATTAGAATTTCCAAACAAATTACCCGGAGCAGCTGTCCCTGCTGAATACCTCTCCAGCCTTTCCATGAACACAGACCAAAATCCGCAGTTAATAGTCACCATTTCCCCAAATCATAGCTCTGGGCAGCAATACTAACAGGTACTAATTTGAGCTAACTCTGCCACAGTATTTCAAGAAGAAAGGTTATTTTTTTCCCTCCTTTGGCAGGTTATTTTAAGGTGTCAGTTCAAATTTTTGGCACCGAAAAAGCTGTTCCATAGAAAAGCTGTTCCCCTTCTCCACAGGGCTGTTAAATGTAGAAGCAATAGACTTCATTCTCCACTAACAGTAATTTTTCCGCTGTCCTATTACTATAATTTTCCACCACGCTCTTGCCAGCATTGTTGGCTCTGCCTTACCAGAAGAAAGGGGTCTATTTATTTGTTTTGTCTTGATGACATTTTTGTCACAAAGGAGGAGGTGGGCTTAATCACACTCAGCTTGCTTTGGAGCAGAAAGGAGAGGAGTGGTAGCCCTGGCTGTCCTGTGAACACATATCTAGCTCTCAGCTGTATATTTTATGGGAAGAATAAATCTAATGGCAGTAATAAGAATAATGACAAGGATGTGTGTGCTGACATGTTACAATGCAGGAAGTTTTCCTGACCAAACCTGACTCTACACATCCCCATGTGACAGTAAAACAAGCCTGTGAATGGTCCCTATCTGGAAATGTCCTATGAAGATGAGTAAGGACCTGTATCTCTTGTCACAAAGACTGCTGTCTTACTGTGACAAACTCCTCCGTTTCAGGGTGTCTCTTTGTACAACAGGTGCTGCTAAACACCAGTCACACTTTATAAACTCAGAGGAGAGTCAGCAGTAAGTAATGTGTCAGTATAAAGCAATCCACCAGGAAAATGCACAATGCAGCAAGCCTGTTTTCCATGTCTAAATGCCTCACTGCCCCTTGGTGCCTCACCGCAAGGGCTAAACTCCTGAGGTACTACGGGTAATCCCATCTGGAGCTAGGCACCCAGGGAAGGTGAAGACTTCTGATCTGAGCTGTGCAGGATTCAGGCTGTGTGCCCACCAATATTTCCTGTGAGGTGTAAGTTATTGTGTCAGCTCAGAACACTGGCAAAGCAAAATATTTAGAAATGGGATGCCATGTCAAGCTTACCATCATAAACATTTGGGAGAAGAGAGCCAACTGGTCTGCTTTCTCTGTTTAGCCAGGAATGAACCTGCCATTCGGGGTTTTAAAACCAATTAATCTTGGCTACAACCAGTTTTTATCAGCAAGCAAATATTTAATTCTGTTCCATCCTTTTTATTACTTTTTAAAAAGCAAGAGTTAGATTCTTACGGTGATCTTTGTTTGTTGGACACTTGGTTACTGGAGCTATTGCCTTCCAGAGACAAGTCTGTGCAGGCTGACAAAGGCAAGCAGTGTGAGACTCCCAGGCACTGAACTACAGTCCGTCCTGGGGAGGTGGTTGTTCTCCTGACAGGGCAGAGATGACTCTACCAGTTTTCCTCAGATTTCCAGTCTTTGAGAAAGCTTTGGACCGCAGCCCCAAAAGAGGGGCTCCCAACTAAGAGGTCAGTGAGAAATACTGTGGGGAGAGACTAGGCTGGTCTTGCCTTAGCTGCCTCAAGGCTGTCTGAAGCATATTTGCTGAACTTTCTTCAACTCAGAGCTCACAACTACTTTTCCTTGTGCAAGGAGAAGGTTTTAATGACTTTTCTTGCCCTTGTATACACACACAGAGGATCCAGAACTGCTGTTAGGATTAGAGACTTATCATTTCTTTCATGCAACACCAACAGTTTTTGCCATCTGCATGTGAGCTGCTTTATAACACTCAGAAATTGTCTCTGGGAGCTTTATAAAGGAGCATTTCCCAGATCCCTGNGGGGAGGGGGACCACAGTAAAAAATGGAAAAGCTACCAGTTTAGAAGTTCAGGTGAACTTAACAGAGTAAACTGAAAAACAGGTCCCACAGTTATGCTATAAATGTGTCATTATGTTCTGTTGAACTAGTACATCTGGGTGGGGGAGGGAAGGAAAAGGCCCTCAAACTTGTGCTAAAAAGCCCCTGAAGAAACACTAATCTGATTATACTAATCTGATAGGCTCAGATTACACCCATACTGAACCTGATGAGAGATTGCCAAGCAATTAATGCTGGACCCTGTTGAGTGGGCAGCTGCCTCAGAGGTCCTGCCACAGTGAAAGCCTGCCTTGAAAATCAGGTGTCATTGGAAACAGCTACGTGGAGAGGCCAACGGGTGATAGCTCCACAGAAACAGGCTTGCAATGTCAATGGAGGGGAGAACTCAGCTTTGATTTGTGTTTGCAGCGTGACACCACCAGCTTGAAGTCTGTCAGCTCCTTAATTCTTAAGGCCTCAAAATAATGATACAACATCGTAGGGTATTTGGTAAGACTGCTGGCAGGAGTGATGCTGTCAGAACCTTTGAACAGGTTCAGCTGTATTTTTCTCACTCTACCCCTTCTCATTTTAAAAAGGTTTATGACAAACAGAGGATGATACTCCTTTGCCTACTGAGGAATCCTATGTATTGAAGCTGCAACTTAATTATCTGTGAAGCTTTTAAGAAATCTTCAATACTGCAGCAAAATTTAGTGTGGATTAGCTTCCAGCTGGGAAAATAATACATGGAAGTTTTGTCCCTTTACACATGGGAGAACAAATACAAGGATATTTCTACAGAAAATGGTAGCTATTTCTTTTCTGGGCATTAATAATAGCTGATAACTTGATGTAGGGGAATGAGCTAATGATTTTGCAATTCTGGCCTGCATCTCCATCATTATATGCATAATCTTTTGGCCTTGTTCATGTATTTGGTCTTACTCCTGCAACCTTAAACACCTGTTTGCTGAGAACATGGACTAAAAGAGCAGAGAAGTGGCCACAGCATTTTAATTTGAATTCTCATTTCTAGGTTGCTGTAATATTTGCTGCCCTGTAACATTTGAAAGAAAAACAAAGCTTGGGGTTAAATTCCATGGCCTGTTACAGGGGGTTTTTTTAATTACTGCAGATCAAAACCCCGTGTAGCTGCTGTGAATCTCAGTGGAAATGAGCAAAACCAGCTTTTGCCTTCCCCAGAAGCTTAAAGTAATGTCTGTAACAGCTTCACAGGGTTTTTTTGGCTCAGTCTGAGCATGCTTAAAATGACAATTGCACACCTAGACCTTCTGCAGCTCTAGCCTAGCAGCTCTCTTGCACAGAGCCCTTCTGGGAACTTTGTGGTAACCTCAGGCTCCTTTTCCAAGAGAAAAAGAGCACTGTGCCAGGTGCTTAGCACCAAAGAAGATTTGCCTCCCTGAGGGTCCTACAGAGCAAATGACCCATGGCTGTCAGCTGGGGTTGGGGCAGATCAGGATCTGGGTAGGGGTTTGGTAGGTACAACAGTTTACAGCTGAGCAAGGGTATTAGTAGGACCCTGCACCGAGCTGCTTCATTCCTCAAGGAAAAAAAGTTACAGAATGCCTTTTCTTACTGTATTTGGGGCATACGTGACGGAGGCATGCTGTTGAAAGCCCTGTCAGGTAGGGGAATACTGTTTTCATATGGCTTCTTTTTGAGTGAACTTTGAAACTCAGTCCTTGTTAAGGGTGAGTGCCCTTGCTTCTTGTGATGACTTGGTTTTCCTGGTGCTCTAAATCCAGTCTGTGTTGTTTACTGGCAAGTCAGTTCTTACTACTATTGCCAGTGAGGAGCATTTCAAGGGGTATTCTGGTTCATTATATGGTTAATGAGAGGTTAAATTCTGGATGCAGAAATCTTGTTGATGAAGGTGATGGTGACGGGGAGAAAACCAGAGCTTGTTTGCAGCGGAATGGTCTGAGCACAAGGTGCTGGTAGTTTACTTGCTATGTAAACTGAGAAATTTGAACATAGCTGAGAGATGAAACAACTGCTCTGCTCTGCTTTTTTTTCTTGGTGGTACTTGTAAAGTTGTTTTGCCAAGCTATTATGCTTGCATCTGAAAGGTTGTGCTCTGATGTGGGAGGTAGCTATATGGAGAAAGAAATCTGAAGTGTAGTCCCAGAATATCTGCTTCTGTCAAGATTTAGGTGTTTTTTCAGTAGGTGCAGAGAGCTTTACTGCTGGGAAGCAGAGATGAAGAGAAAATGGTTTGCTCTTAATTTTTTGTCTAACTGGGGGAATCACTGTGGGAAAATAAAGCACCTGGGGCGGGGGGGGGAGGGGGAGTGAAACAATCCACACATTTAGGTTCTGAGATGAGGAACCAAATTATATTGCCCAACACCCTAGTTGATACTAAGACAGTGGTAGCTGATTACAAGAGGAAGCATTTATGTTAATGAACTTATTTTGTGATTCAATTTTCTTTCAACTTCTACCATCTGTTTTAAAATACGTGTTTCTGTTAGGATGCTAATAAGTACACGTGGTTTAATGCTGCGTGCTAGTCGCCAGTAGCTCTCGCTGATTTAAATGCAAATTGTATTTTGCCTGAATCTGGTCTGCTAGGTCTGGTGCCTATCTGAATTACAGTTCCTGGGAAATGCTGAAGGGAGGGAAATCTTTACAGAAAGATATGTTCATATGTCTCTTCTGCTTTATTTAGAGATGGTCCATCAAAACGTAGCTAAAGTTTGTAATCTTTGTAATTGTGTTTTGGGCCAGGGGACCCATTTATAGCAGGCAAATGGTCTGTTTTTCTTCACTGGCTGCTGCATGGCAGTTTTCATGATGAAAGGTGGCACTGTTTGGGCATTTCTTAAATTTATTGTTAAATGTATCTGGCTATAACTAAATGCAAGTCTTCCAAAATGGGAAGTTTATTGGTGTAGTAGGAAGATTCCTCCAAATTAAGTCAGTCAGTGGCTTTAAGCAGTTCAGTGAAGGTTTTATCAAAGGGTTGATTGGGAATGCTTTCTGTTCAGGTTTTGTATGAAACTTCTAATGTCTAAAACCTCTGGAGGCTGTGGCACAAACTAGTCTGACAGTATAAGTTTTCAGCAACCTCACGCTCCTTCCCTCAAACCAGAGTGGTTAGCATTTCACATAAGACACTTCTGCTTCTCAGTTAAAGAGCTTGGGTGAACGTGTATAAAGCGTTTATTTATGTGGCTGTTTAAGCCAAGGTGTGGATCAGGCAGAGAAAAGGAGCAAATGTGGAGTCCTCAGCTCAGCCATAAAATGAAGAGGGGTGGTTTTTTTTTGGTAGCCACAGGGATCACCATCACTTTCCTTCCAGAACCCATGAGAAGCAAAGCACACAGACCAATGTTGAATTTGGCTGGTTCATGGGGTTCTGTTTGACTTGCCTCTGCTCGAATCAGCTAAGCTAAGTTTGTGACTTGTGGCTCAGTAAAGCTACACACAAAAACAACCCAAAAGACCAACTGGGCACCAAGGGATGGCATTGACTTTGTTTTCTTGACAACAAACTTGAAAACTAATACCACTTACTGCTATTCCCAATAAAGTCACAAGACAAACTGTGGACAAGCAAGCTGTGGTATCATCTCTTGCCTTAGCCTCACTGCTACTGAGCAATACGCAGGAACATGTAAACTCTAAATAGAAGGTAGTACTGCAGGTTGGACTCTCATTAGATGGTAACTTTTTGTTTTATAGTAGATGCTGGCCAGTATAAAATGGAAGTTTATGTTAACCTTGCCATTTGAGCCTTGTCCTAGTGCCAGAGATGATAGAACAATTATTAGTTTAACTGAATTTAGCAAACTTCAATGAATATGTTTTTTTAATGTTAACACCTTCAGTGTAGTTTGGTTTATGTGCAGTCTTTCTTTCTTTGAAGACGGCTGTTCAGATTATAGGGTTTTTTGTCTGAAATGACAGCTACACAAGCCAGCAGAGTTATAACCATCTTTACACTACTGAAAAATAGACACATCTTACCAAAACAGGGATTTGTTTTCCTGCAGGAGTGACCCTTAACTCCATTTTAACTTATTTGATTTCATAGATGGACATTAATACTAAGCAGATGAAGAATCCCTCTGGATTTGCATTTTTATATCTTTTTAGTACCAAAAAAAATTCATCATGACAAAGTTAATGTTTAGTGTAGTAATAAAACCAATCAGAAATTACTGTCTTTAATTCTGAATGTTATAAACCACGTACAAGTTTTACATCTTAAAAAAACCCAGACTTATTTGCGAAGAGGATTAGACAGGCTCTTCTAATCCTCATTCCATTTCAACTGGTTTATTAATAAACTATAAATACTCATTCTAATTATGTCACACTCACCATGGGCCTGATCCTAAGAGATGCTGCATATCTTGGCCCACGTGGACTGCCATCAACATCCTGCTCCAGCGTCACTCCTGCCTTCTCAGCAGCCTGCTTTAGTCAGTACTGTTTCATCCTCTCTGGTCCTGGCTTTGGCTATGCATAACCAGCGTTGCTTCCAAACACACTACCAGCATAGTGCAAATCTTCAGAAGTCCATGCTTGAAAAGGGTGGTGCAGCTGCAGGAAACTGGACAGGTCGTGAGGCCCACAAAGGCATGCCTGTACTTAAATTTCAGTGTTGTGTGTTCTGCCGGGCCTTACATGTGTGCTAGTAACTGCAGCTCAGGAGGCGTTATATTAAGTAGGATGAGACATGAACTCTGGTGATTTGCTGCTGTGGTTCATGCCAGCAGCCCTGGGTAGGGGGAGGGAATGCAGTGCATTGCATTACATGCCCTGTAACTTCCAGTTAGCGCTTACATGCTTAAGGTGTGCCACCCACTGCCATTTAATAATATATACTGAGAGAGTGGTAAGGATTCTGCTTTTGCATTTGATGTAGCTGACATCACTGATAATGCTGCTGTGAGGTGAGAGAAACAGATGTTGTTGGTTGGGAAAATAGAGGAAGAGGCACCTCGTGCAAGTGGGATGGTGATGGCCTAAAATCTCTACTGTTGCCTCTGTGACAGAGTCATGCAGTCAAGAGGAGCACAGAATCAAGCCAAGCAGCTTATTTCGGGTAGTTCCATCCAAGCAGTTTTCCTTTACTGCTTTTTACAGTGCAGTGCTACACCAATAAATAAGATTGATAGCAAGTCTCCTGGAACAAAGGTGCCTCAGCAATTATCCAGGACAGCCTGTCAGTTTTCCCAAGGCCTGTCAGGAGCAGGCTCCGAGCCAGGTGTGACTTCTTTGGCAGCAGCAATACCCTCCAGTCCCTGCTAGGGGAACAGACTGGAGGTACTCATAGGCTTGGTAGATCTGAAGAAGTGCCCTTGTTGACTGAGACAGGTTGAGCCAGATGGAACAAGGATCTCCTTGTGTATGTGTGTCTGCTCTTACATCTGACAGGTGTGGCTGCTCAGACAACTCATGAAGACAAACAGAGATAGTCTTGGGTACATGGGATGAAAAGTAAATGGATGAAAAAACACCCAGCAAGTCCTGTGTTCATCAAACCATGCAATTTAAAACTTTTAACAAACACCTGAAAGAAAGCATTGAAACTCACAGTAACCCTCAAAATCATGCACTTAATGCAATATTGCCAAACTCCTGAGACAGACCCTTCAAATAGCACTAAAATAATATGCAGCACACTTTGTAGGTCTTGTTAAAAATTTATTATTTGTCTTCTGATTTTTTAAATGCCAGAGTTCCCCTGAGTCAAACTTACAAGTTTTTCTTTGTAACTAGAGTCAGTAGGAAAACATCCTTTAATTGGTTAGATTTTATTTTTTTTAACTCCAGCAGTCAGAGCTCAAAGTAAACCCCATGACAAAAAGTCTCAACAAATTGGTGAAAGCTGGTGGTGTTGGGGTTTGGGTCAGTGAGGAATACATTGGAAAATACAAAGGATACTTCTTTAGTTTGGGGGGTTGGGCAAATTACTCCTGTAAACTTCCATGAGTAACAGCTGTGTAGCTCAAAGTGGTGTCAGGAAAAACACGGGAGTAAAAGCAGCTGTGAGTAAACCCTGGTTGCAAAACGTAAGAAAGTCTTACCTCAGAAGAGCAACACTCTGGGACAAACCCTTGTCATAGTAATGAAAGCAGCACTGGGCATCTTTGAAGAGGAAGGTGACTTGGCTCATGGAGGGACTGGAGTTGGGTGCTCTGCTTCCTCCATGAACCTCTTAAGAGGGTTCCTGGTCTTCCCAAAAAGAGAAACCTCTACTGTGGCAACTCCCCAGCGGTGCTTATTTGAAAACAGCAAAGTGTTTCTAAAGCAGGTCAAAAATGTTTTTAACTTTATCTCATTTTAACTCCACAGAAAAGAGATTGTGAAAATTTCTTTGAGATTCAAACAAGTAATGATATATAATACTTATCTATGTATCCAACAAAAGACCCAATTATTTATGTTAGATTGAGTCTTTTGTTAATGTCTCTCAGATTGTGCTGGGATGCTGGCCAGGCATCAGGAGATGTAACAAAGACCAAAGAAAAGTAATTTGAACTTGTTTAATTCTAGCTTGTGGCTTTATTCTTGTGCTGTGTTTAAAACATTAAACACTTCTGTCATATCTCAAACAAATATTATTTTTTTATATAACTTGCGAGAGAAGAAACAGGATTTGAACCATGCCCTCAAAATGAAGATTTGCACAATAGTTTCCTACAAATTATAATGTAGTAAAAATGCAATTAATATTGTGATGTGATTCAAGAGTGACCATTACCAGACTGCAGCAGCACAAGCTTGCTTTTCCTGCTTGGGAAGGCGGGTGTGTGCCAGGTGTACTAAAATGAAAAATATGAACTGATTTCTCCCCCACCCCCAGGTCTTGCTGAACAATCACAAATCACTACGAAAAACTGGTGCAGGTCCTCAGGTACCTGGGTTGAGAAGCACTGCTTGCTGGCACATCAGCCTACTGCAAGGACACCCTTGCACCTTGGTGCACACGTCCTTTGCTGGAAACTAGTCTCTTCCACACGGACACCAGCTCCACTGTGTTGCCAACTCCTTGCCCCCCAGAGCAGTTAGGTTCATAACTTAGTTCATATCTCTTGGATACGTCAGGAGTACACAGATGTGATTTTACATGCTGTCTCGATTTTAAGGATCACAAGTCTTGCTTTAATTCAAACCAGGTTAAGATTAAAGCAAACAAAAATTTATTGGTTTTTTTAATGGAACTCAAACAGAAAGAGCTTGCAGCTGTTTGTGAAGGCACAGGGCAGAAAGGAAAATGCATGCAGTCACAGTCTTATGTGATGAAATCTCAAAAGACTTCTCTTCCCACATTCCAGTGAAAGCAGACTTACCTGGCATGCACTGCCAGAATTACTGCTGTGTTGAACATCCTCTGCCCTTGGGCAGCATCCACAGGAGGATGGGGGGCAGGGGAAGGCCTGGTAGTTTCCCATTTTTTTGGTTCATGACTTGATGGGAGAGAGGGGTACAAAGGTGTTCAATTTCAGGCTTTTTTGCTCTCACAAGTGTTACATTTCCTGACTTAGTTACCCTCTGGAAATACTGGTGAGGCTGGGCATGGCCAACCATTACCATCTCACACTGAGATGACTAACCGATTCGGTTTGGTGTTACCCTGTGTGTTTTCTAGGTTCAAGTTGGATGAGACCTCTGTAGGCCCCTAGTCCAACCCTTGCTTCATTTCAGCAAGACCAACGTGTAAGTTTAGGTACTGGGGATCTTGTCCAAGGGAGTTTTGAGTATCTGCAAGTAAAGAGAATCAGTATCTTCTCAAGGCATCATTTCTCAGTTCTTAACTACCTGTGGGGGTAGTGGAAAGAAAAAAAAATGGGTTGGCATTTCCCTTACTAATTAGTTAGAATTTACGTATGACCATTGCTTCTCGTACTCTTACCATGTGCTTCTGAGAAGGATCTGCCTTCTGCCCAGCCCTTTCCACCCTAACATTAGTGGCAGCCATCAGATCCTGCACTTTTGCTGGCTGAGCATGCTCAGCTCCCTCTGCAGCTCCTTGTGCACCATGTGCCCCAGCTCTTGACCATCACAGTAGCGCTCCACTGAGCTTCCTCTCTCCTGTGCTGGGGAAACAGCTGGACATTGCTTCAGGTGCAGCTCTGGGCAGTGGTTAGCAGGGGGAAAACACTTCCCTTGGCCTGTGGGCTATTACTCACCTAACCCTAGATGCAGCTAGCCAGCTGTCACTGCCATGAGGGGTTACCACTGACCATACGCCTGCCTGTGCTCTTCTGCAGCGCTGTTCCCCAGCGAGCTCCATGCTGCGTGTACAGCCAGCATGCTGCAGCCAGCCAGCAGAACAGCGTTTGCCTCCCAGTTCACCACATAATCCTTTCTATCCCATGCTGAATCCCATTTTGCATGAACCATGTTTTCATCAGTCGTGTACTACACTGCTGTGTAGATAAGATTAGTGCCTACCTCTTGCTAAGGATGACACTTGTCAGCAGAGGAGTGCTCCAGAGTGATACTGGGTGATTTGGGATGACCGAGCTCCTCCATCCTCTTGCTGGCATGCTATGTGTAAATCATATGCATTTGATATAGTATTCTTGTTTGCAGTGGTTTGATAACGTTCCCTCAGTAGATCAAAAAGCTGTGACTTAATTCTTTACCTAACGTAGTGAACATTTGACAAGTTAGTGCTGAAACTAGGTACTATTTATAGATTGTTTTACTATTTAGTTCTGAGACTAATGATAAAAATGATAATGTACAACCATAAAATATTTTTAAATATTCTCTGGTAGGTCTCTCCTAACACTTTATTGTTATTATATTTTTTCATGAAGTAAGGAGGGGGAAAGTTTAAAACAGTTGTTGCTTTCCCTTTTGGGGAAAAAACCCCACCAGACAGCATTATTTTTCATCTAATGTCTCTTAAAACAAACAAAAAAGGCATAATAAAATTTCCACATTGAACTATCAGCACACTGAAGTCAGTGGGATTTCTGCCAGCACTTTTGTTGCTAGGCTTCCTTTACCCCCTTTTCCTGCTGAAAGAAGGCAGCTGAATCAGTCAGAAATGTGTGTTGCCTGCAGGGATTTCAGTTTTTGTTATAATTCCGTGAAATTCTTCCCTGAGCCTGAACAAGTCTCTGTCTGTCTTGCCTCCTGTTTTGAACCCTATTTTTAGGCTATTTCAATTGCATAGACTGAAGCTGCGCAGGTGCGATACCAGAGGAATGTCTCCGCAGTGGCAGTATGACTTTGCTGGTTGGAGCATCTCTACAGTCTAATGTGGTTGCCACCACTGGCATGTGGCCATCAGGCTGGGGGGAACTTTTCCAATTTCCTTAACAAGTTGGTAGGGTTGGTGAGGTAGAGACATTGGATGAACCCTGTCCCAAAATGAAATATTGCTCCCCTTTCCTTGCTGCTTGCATCTCATGAGTAAACTCCTTCACGCTTCAGCTGTCTTCTTCCACACCTGGAGGTGCTTCAAACCTGAGAAGGGTGGACTGAAAAGTGGGGAGAGGGAAAGTAGGGATAGGTTTTACACCTCGGGTTACTACCACTTGGATGGATCTCCAGTAATCTACTTACGGCAGACTAAATGTGTAGGAGGGAGGAAAACATAAGGGCAGAGCACTAGGACTCACTTAAATTACTCGCATCAAAAGGCTGATTTGCAGTACCTATGCTAAACCCTATCAGTCAGAATTCCTGGGCTTGTGTAAGCATTCAGGCTGAAATTTGAGGGGTGAGATGGTGCCACTGGTGTAGGGGCTGCACCTTTGGAGCTGCAGCTTCCTTTTTCCTGCCCGGCACAAACCCTGAGCCGGCTCTGAGCCCAAGGGTGGCCCACAGCACCCACACATGCCTAGCCTTCCACATCACAGGCTACTGCAGAATTACAGTTCATCTGTCTGGACCAATTATGTCAGATAATTAAAATGTCTTTTTTTTCCTCTGTCAGATTAATCTCTTAGCCAAAGGGTTAGAATTATGACTTTTTCTTTAATTCATCTTTTAAAAACTCATTTTCTGTGCCTGTGTGTTGAAACCCCAGTTCAAAATAACAGCAGTGTGAAAAAAATTTTAAAAAAAAAAAGCCAAACTTTTCTCTGCAGGAGAGAAGTCAGGGGAGTTACTCAAAGCAGTGAGAACTGATAGGATCTGGCCACTCTGGTGCCTTGAAAGGCAGTCTTAATTTCTTTTTAAAACTGGAGGTTAGCCAAATCTCTACCTTTTTGAGCATGCTGAGGCTTATTGTATGGCTGGAAGGGGAGATTTTGCACGTTTCCAGCCCTTTGCTGCCCCTGGGGTTCCCCACTCAGGCAGGCATGCTGACAGAGCTGCCCTTGGCTGTCCCGGGCACCTGGTGAAGGCAGCATCCCCAGCCACTGCTCCGGAAGGCAGCACTCTTCTCAGTGCCCTCACCTACATAGGTTAGGATATAACTGGTCCTGTCCTGCCCCTCAGCCTTCTCAATTAAACTTGTCTTCAACAGCAGCAACAAAAAAAATTCTTCAAGCCAAACCTTGCTGCTTTCCCAACTGCCTCTTCTCTAGCCTGCCTGGATATTCCGGGATATGAAAATATAAGCCTATCCCTGAGGTTTATTAGGCATGCACACCTTTCAAAAACAACTTGGTTAGCGTTATTTTAAATAATGCTGACTTTTGTCTGGGGAGGTGTTAGGCTGAATGCAGGCTCTGGTCCATCAGAGCTGAACAAAGCCAAGGCAGGCTTGAAACTGACCTTGCACTTGTAAAAGCCGATGAATTAGTTGCAATACAGAGGCTTTGTTCAATGAAAATGTGTTCTGAAAAGTTGTTATCGCAGGGAGTGCCTTTGATAATGACAGCATGAATAAGTGCTTTTGGGGGGGGGGGAGGGGAGGAATATTAAATAAGAAGCTCTTACAGGAGTATATTTCTTGAAAGCCTCAAATTCTTCACTTATTATCAGGTATTGCAAAGTTGGAGATAAAAGTAACCAACATTAAAAAAATTAGACTATCTTCCATTTCATAAAGCTGTAAGTTAATTTAAAAATCAGAGCCCTCATTGTTTCAGTAATTTAAATTACCATTAGTTGTCATTATAGGCTGATATTAATAATGACAGTTATATATTGCACTCAGTCTGGTACTTTGCAAGTACAAGGATTCATCATGATGCCATGTTTCATCTAACTGCTGCCATTTGTGCTGTTAGTGAGCTAAGCTCCCTGAAAAGCCTAGCTGGAGCTACTGAGTTTATCCCCTGATTTCCATCAGGATTTGGTCTGATAGGAATAGTGCCATTGTATCAGATGTTCAGTGTAATGATAGCACTGTTTTGAAGGCAGTGTTGGTTTAAAGTAGAAGATGGTTTTTCCCCTTGTCACATTTGCACTCATATTACTCTCAGCCAAGGTATAACATGCCTTTCCAGAGCAAGTCAGCTGGTGGTGTGAAATTTCCACTGCCAAAGAGAACAAAAAGGGGAGGGGGGGAGAAATATGTGTGTGTGTGTGTGAAAGAAAAAACCACAGCAGAACTTTTCTAGAAGAATCTACCAAAGAAAACACAAGGAAACTTGCACTTTTTTCTTCCCTGTATTGTAGTCTAATTGCTCAAGACTTCAAAATGTAATTCAGATAGGATGTGATTAAGAACTGGCTTAAATGTTTCTATGGGATGTTTAAGAAATCAATGTCTTCATGTTGCTCTCCAAAATGCTGATGTTTATCTATGGGAGAGCAAACTCTCTGTGCTCTTAAAAAAAAAAAGTACGCTTCACCAATAACATTAACATTCTGTGTATTAAATAGCTGTAGATTTATCTCTTGATCCCTTATTAAATTGGTGCTTAGCCAAATATTCATATTTAGCTTCATAATCTTTCCTCAAACATTTGTTCCTCCAGAACCCAAGTGCCTTTGATGCTTTCCTCTGAGCTCCATGTGAATGCCTTTGTTTTGGATTATTTTTCCCCAGAGGTGATAGTTCTCCTATTTCCAAGCCAAAAAGTCATGGTACTTTCTGTCCTGGAACTGTCCGTATTTCTCATCAACCACCAGAGTCTTTCCAGGTTGAGGGCAGTTTGTAACTCTAACAACGTATTTATTTTCTGGTATAGGTCAAGGACTTAAGACAGGTGTGTTGGTAAATACATGCACCAAATATTTCTTCCTGGTTTTGGCTGGTGTTTGCTTTAAATGTGACTTGTTTACAGCCCTTCTGGTTCTCCACTCTTAATTTAGCAGAATTACAGAGGCTGATCTACCTTGAGGGCTGGTGCAGGATCTGTAGGCCCTCTGTTATCTCCTTCTGCAGGGGATCTGGGATTATCACAGCTCCTCAGCAACCTGCCTTTCCTGCAGCCAGATGTTTGAAACCTGTCTCTTCCCCTCTTTGAACTGGGTGCATCAGGGACTGTGTCTAACCAGGCCCTGCTAGCCTAACCTCGTGTCTCTGGGCATCGGGGAGCATTGAGCAGGTCCAAAAAGACTGGTAGGTATAAATGAATGAAAACTTGGAGGCAAACGAGGGCACATATTCATGTGTATCAACTTGTTAATTTGTACACTAAAATTAAAAATCCAACTCTGACTAACTGGGCAACATGCAGAAACATGCATGAAGTTTTTTGGAGGGAGACAGCCCCGCTGCTCCAGCCTGGGCTAAGCAAGAGAGTGGCAGAGGCATCTGTGAGTGGCGAGGACAGCTCAGGCAGGTCAGGCTCTGCAGGATGGAAGTGAAACCCACGGGGACGGAAAGGAAATCACTCTTAAGCTTTCTCTCTCCCCAGAACAAGAAAGATTTTGCCCTACTGACAAACCCCTGTGTCTATACTTTTGAAAAACTTGACTATCACTTAGCCACTGACGATACCAGAACAAAGATTATAATACAAAAACTAATTAGCCATTTATTCCTGTTACAAATTCTGTTAGGATGGATGGTCCTTGGTCAAAGTAGTTCTCTGGAGAAGGGATTCCCAATGTGCTGCAAGGGCAGCTGACATGTTTTGGAAATCTGAGTACGTCCTGGGTCAGGGAATGCAGCCTGAGAGCATAAGCAGTGACACGGGTTTCTGAGTCTGCGTGTCTCTGCATCCCCAGCTCACAATCTCCTTTCAGAAAGTGGTGCTTTGCTATGGGGATTTTTAGCATCTGCCACCCCAAGACCAACTTATCTATGAACTTTCATATACTTCCTCCATTCTTTGCTTCTAACTTCCTCTTGCAATCCCCTAGTTCATTTTCAGTCGAGATTTGGGCTGCCGTGGCCTGAGTTTGTTTTACACATCCTCTGCTCCCTCTATCTCCCAGCACTGACCAGATAATGAACACTGAAGGTTCACCAGGTGCTTAGTGAATTGTGTTTGTGCATTTGAATTCTACAAGGATACTGTACTAGCACAGTACCTGTTTATGCTACGTTAACATACAATATGGGCAGTGATTATGGGACCATTTTTCTACTGGGTAGGTTATCTTCTTGACAGAGAATGAGAGATGTAGTAGAAGCATCAAACTCTCCACTTGCAAAAGAACATCTGTAAAATATTACTCATCATGAAAAGAACTGAGATTATATTTGATACGTAGCAGAAGCCTGTAATGTAAACTTCCAGCATCGCCCTCCTGCAGGCCCTTTCAAGGGTATGAGAAAACTTAACCAGTGACAGACACATCTGAACTGGCAGGAGCCTGCATGCCCATGATGCTGAATCCATGCTCAAAGTGATATTCTGGTACCTTATTTCAGGAGCACCCTTAAAGATGGGCATAGTCTATTTGGAAATAGTCTGGAAACACATAAGGCGTGAATATTCTGATACCAAACAGTGTAACTGAGAGCAGTCAGCACTGTTTTTATGTAAAAGAATCAGAATAGATAGGCTTCAGGGGTGTGCTGGGTTTGGGCTTTCTTTATAAAGAGAAAACAATGTTATCTGACAAGGAAAAAGCATCTTTTCACTTAAATACAGTAGCAGACTTAAGACTACAGTGGAACATTTATTGATGACCAAGGCCTGGCTGGACGTGACTCTGAGCAACCTGATCTGGTTGAAGATGTTCCTGCTCATTGCAGGGGGGTTGTACTGGCTCCCTTACAACCCAAGCCATTCTATGACATAGAAAAACACGTAGGGGGGAGAGGGAGGAAGTGCCAACAAGGCCCACAAAATGGTAAAGAAGCAATGAGGTGAGGAGAATCTAAAGAGAGCTGATGCAAAAGGCAGTACAGTTTGGGATACAGCTTGCTGAACTCCTGCAAGTTAGGCTGAAAAAAGCAAATATACAATAGTGAAAAAGTTGATCGTAGTTCACTTTCAAGAGCTGTAATACATCTGAGTCTCACCTATTCTGACTAAGATTGCTTGGGTGGGATATCCTCCTTTATAATCAAATAGCTGCTTATCCTAGTAATATGAATCCTAATAATCCAACAAGTTTTTAAAAAGTTATGAAACAGTTAGCCATGTAATGCAATTAAAAATGTCTACTGACACATTTATCCCTACTTTTCTCATCTTCAACTTTCTCCCATGCAACAGTAATTATTTTGGGTGTTTTTTTCTTTCTGCCATGAATATGAGTAAATTTCATTTAAAGTGGATTTTTTAAAATGCTTTTTTAAAAAAAAAAACCTTCATAAATTCTTTCATAAGCTTCCGAGTTGTTGGTTCTTCCAGTGCTAGATGCCTCTCCTATCTCTGCTGGCTCCTCTTTGACAAACAGTGCACTGAGATGTGAGCACATAAAATTTTACTCGCTCTCCTCTGGCTGGAGACAAAAAAAAGTTACTGCTGGTGAGCTTGCAATAATGAGGCTGTTAATAACCGGTGTCTAATGGGGTTGTTCTCTCAGCCAAAGAAAATCACTATCCATGATTTTCTGACACTTTGGAAGTCCAACATGTATTCATTTCTTCCTGAAGGAGAAACACTGCAGAACATGAGTTCTGTACAGTGAGGAAGGGATTCAGAAGGCCTAGCTCCAAGAACCCTCAATATGCAAAGTTCTTTTTTTTTTCAGTTTTCTTCCCTTAATACAGTGTTGTCCCTATCCCAGTGGATTGCTGAAAAGTTAGGAAGAATAGCTTAGAAAAAGTCAAGTCACACCTATACAGGAGAGCAGCTTCTTTCCATTATAAAATACCAGTATATCATGCAGCTGAAATGGATTTAACAAGCACAAATTCAGTATGAAATGGAAAAACTGCTATTCTGGCAAATAATTCTGGAGTAGGAGAGCAAAAGTTCAGGAGCTACTCTGCTACCGCAGGATTCTTGTGCCAGCCTTTCACAGGCCCTTACAGCAGCTGTGCCTGCTGGCTTTTATCGGGGCTTGACATCTGCAGGAGGAAAATGGTTACCCGAGCTTCCAAAAGGCCCCAGCATTAACCTGTTAGCTCACTTTCTGCAGCAACGTTTGAGAGTTCACTAACTCCATGCCCCCGATGCTGCAGTAAGCACTATACATCCCCTGCCCCTACGGTTGGAAGAGCCTAAATAGGCGCTAGCACAATTATTTACAGCAGTGCTGAGATCTGGTGCTCTTAAAGAATTCCTGTTCTACTTGAGGATGAAAACATTTCACATGGTTTTAGGTTTTTGAATACGTGTTTTTGCCCCAGTGATCCCCAGAAGACTTTCTCTGACAGACACACGCTGTCCTTCTCTGAGTACTTGCATCTGCATTTGTCTCTGAACTCTCCAGTGAGAGCACCAACATCCAGCTACTCAGAAACTCAAGCCCTGTGGTACACCAGCAGCTCAGCTCTGGGGGCACAGTGTCCCCCTTCCAAGGCAGATAAACCAAAACGAGAGGGGTGAGCTCTGCTAAAGCACAGCTCTCATCAGTGGAAAAGGAACAGCCCCTGAGCTTTGCCCTGCAGCTTCACCAGAGCTAAATACAGATGAACACTGCATGCTCCACCGCTCACTGGAGTCCTCCTGTAGTGTCACTCACATGGCTATTCCATAGTTACAGAAATATTAGACAAACTTCACATGAGATTGTGAAAGAGAAGCAGGAAAATAGGGACAAGTTAGCAGTAGGTAGAGCTGGTAGGTAGCTTTGAAAATCTTCTGACCTCAAAGCAAGAGATACCATCAAGCATTTGTGCAGTGGAAGTACCGCATCTGTTCAAAGTTGGGAAACCCTGATCAAATTTCTGTTGCCAGAGTTGACACCTCCTAGACTCTGATGTCTTTCTGGAAGATGTGCTTTCATCAGCTGTTACTGGGCTTATTCCAGTACGTAATGATACTCAGTGATGTGTTTGGGCTGCTGGTCAAGCTGGGTGGTATGACCGTTTCCTCTGGTCTTATTCCACCAACTTTATAGCCTCAATCTCTGACTAGGATTAATTTTGTGGTAGCTCAAAACTGCATGGATTCTTTAAGGAAAAATATGTAGTAGACATTTAACCAAAACATGTGTCTCAGTGTTAAAGACCAGGTAGCTTTGTGTCATGAATGCTGTTTTAGATAGCGAACTGTCATCCATCTTCCAACATACCTCTGTTCTCTGTGTAAAAATATTATCAGCCAAACATCCTGGATTCTAGGATGAATCTGAGCTTTAGCCTTGTCTGTCTAAAGCACAAGAAAACCTAAATTAGACACTTGGACCTTGCTGGTGATCTTCCAAATCTGTGGCATCCTATGGGCATCCTGAGGTTGTTTTTCTGATGGCACCCAAGCTTTCCTCTGCTAGGAAGTTTCTGAGGAACCTCAACAGCTCCTCCCCTTAAGTATGCACCTACAAACAATACAATGAATACGGTCACTTTTTTTGGTTTAAAAAGAAAGGGAGGGGAGTTGTCAAAGAGGCCCCTTCCCTCATCAGTCCTAACCCAACCTACTACTGTCTTCTCCAGGAGTGTATTGCAAGTTCTGCCTGTGAAAACATACTGGGAAATGTTCCTCCCTTTTCATTCCAGTTGAAATGGTAGAGCAGAGGAAGGGAGACATCAGGATCTGAGACCAAAAGTTGCTGCAAGGCCAGCTGAGGCATTCTGCACAGGGAAGGAAGGTCCCACATGCTGCTCCAGGAAGCTTTATCTGCCTCAGGACAGCACAGGATCCAGGACTTGTGTCCTCACCGCAAACACAAGAGGTAGAAATGGGTTTTGGTAGAAAGAAGTACAGAGCTGAGGTACAAGCACACATCCAGGAGAAAACAGGCACCTCCAGGGCCATTCTTTTAAAAAAATGCTAATTTTTTTTTTCTTCATTAGCGTAACAATGTCGGTATTACAGCCCAGAGGTAGGCTCCTGAATCACAAAGGGGTTACATTTATGATGCCACTTCCTTACTTCCCATCAACATGGTAAGTTTCTTTTGCTCCAAGAGCTGTTTTATCACTTCAAATGTTTTGACTTCTTAAAAACTATGTGACCTGGTGAATACCATTCCTGGCATTCTAGACTTTTGCTTTGCTTAGAGACATTTCCAGCTTTGTCAAAGATCATTTGACTCCGTATTTGTTTTTCATAGACTAGTGAATACTTCCCTCTGCAGGAAACTCTCAGTCAATAGCAGCCATAGCCTGTGGCAGTGTAGAAGTGTTTTCAAGCTGATGGGTACTTGCTCCTGGGCAGGCTGCCCCAGTGGTACAGTCATGGTTTAGGTTAAGTTTTCCATCAGGGTATGTCCACTGGCTTTCACTTTTTTTTCCTTCAGTCGATTTTGACAGCAAATAAATAATCTGCCCTTATCCATGCAGAATGTTCTGACACTGGGACTTATAAACATTCCTCTCCCAGGACTGCCATGAGAGGGGGACATATTTGTGTCAGTCATGTTTGTGTCATGCCTTTCTGAAGGAACTTGACTTCCTCCCTAATCTGAGCTGTACCAAACAGCCCAGCCTCCCTGAGCTACTGTCTGCTTGTGTAGATGCTTCTGGTTCCTGCACTGCCTAATTTCAATTTCTGCTTGTGCCAGTTATTCTGTGATGGTCACAAACTCCTGTACTTCAATGCTTTCCCTCTAACAGTGGCAGTATTATGCCTTCTTTCTGAAGCACCATAAAATTTAAAATGCAGAGTATGATCACTACTGTTTGATCTACAAACCAGTGCTGCACTTGCTGGTTATTACCCTGCATTATTCACCTCTTTCAAGTCTAAAACTTTTATCCGGTGGCTTAGTTAAAAGTATCACTGCGTAAACTGGAACAATCTTGGGTTTGCAAGCTTCTTTCTGAAAGTGTCATACTTCTTGGAATTTCACCCACCTTCAAGCAGTATGTAAGATTTTCTTTCAGTTCCCAGGATTAGGTATTTGCATTCTAGAGTCCTAAAACTTCCACCCAGTTTGCAAGTGGTTGCATCATTTAATTGTTCTATGGCTGTTCATTTTTGGGGACAGAAAAGCTTCTTTTAAAGCAAAGGACCAGCCTTACAAAAATTAAGCCCTGCTGCAGTACACCCAAAGCTACATCAGTTGGATAGAAGACCAACAAAAATTAAGCTATTATTGAGGTATCCATAGATAATTCTTGTCAATTAATGCTAATGGTAGCTGGTGCTATCCTGGTGGCTTCAGCACTGCTTTTGTGAGGCAACACAGGCTTAACCTTAGGTCCCCACACCCCATCTACTGGTTTTTTGTCCTATGAGAAAAGAGGGGTTGGGAGACAAGAGGCTGCTCCCACCACATGCTTGCTCCCTAACATTGGCTTTACTATCTGCCACTAACCATAAGGTAGCAATATTTAAGAACAGGAAAGACCCCCCACAACCCCACAGAAGGAAGCAAGCAGCTGAGAAAGGTAACTCTTAACAATACAGTCTACACTTTCTTATTTAGGACAAGCTTTTCATGCAGTGGGATTAGCACACAGGAACAAAACTTTGTTTCACTGAAGTCTGTGACCTCACCTTACTTTCAAAGGGGCTTCTAGCTTCTACACCAATTACAGGACAGGACGGCATACAGATTCACTTTTATCAATTATGCAGTACTGTAAAAATATGCAACACTATGCTCTCCCTTTGTCACAATATTTTTAGAAGAAATACATGGTTTGGTTTTTTTTTAAAGGTTAATAAGCTCCAGTGAGACTTTCATAAATCTGAAAAATATGCTTGCAATTCTGCACACCGATTAGAGAGTTTTAATTATGTGTTCTAAATAAACTTCAAACCCCTTGAATTACAGCTACTGAATGCTGCTGCTGCCTCAGCTGCTTATTCCTTACACCTTTGTTCTTATCTGCAAAACAAAGACCAAACTCTGCCTGGGGCTTGTATTTGGCTTACATCCACCCAGGACTCCTTACACTCAAAGGTCTCGTGGTGGTTGTGTGCAGTCACGCTTGCTGGTAACACTGAAAGTATTCGCCACAGCATGTCCTCGTGTTAATAATGATGGGAGTTGCTTGTTTGTAGCAAAACTTTCTGCACACAAGACTGCTTCAAAGATGGAAGCATGGTCAGAAATCTGAACAAGGAGGATGTTACACACCTGGGAAATACAACCCCGTGGCTTTCCACACTGTCAGCCAGTACCTCCTTTTGTTCACTGGTAAATCACCTCTCCTATAATGCCACACATCTCTCTGCAGCTCATCACACTGCTCCCTTAAGTAGCTACCACCACCAATCCTATCCAGGCTTGGTTGATGCGAGTTTCCTCTAGAAGTATTAAAGATCATTGTTTTAGGAAATGTTTCCTGCACATGAAAAAAGTCTACCACATCTGCAAGGTGTCACCACAGAGGCCTATATAAAAAACTTGCGAGTCTTAATCAAGACACCTCTTACTTTATAAACATGAAGTAGTGCCCTCTTCTTTCCTCCTAACAGAGTTCCTTAAAAACCATTAACAGCTTAACAACTTTGAAAAGCAAGCAGCTGTCAACAGTTGAAGTAGTACTTTTCTTTTTCTAAGGTTTCTGTAAGCCATTCAATTCTCTTGTTCAGCAAAGCACCTGACCGGAGCCTCTGGCCACAGTTTGCTACTAGAGTATTCTGCAAAGTAAGTTTGTGAAGGCACCATATGTAAAATAAGAACGTTTTACACCAACGATACTAACAGCATAAATTTAATATAAATGTTAATTCAATTACAGAAGTCAAACACATGATTTCAACATTAAAAATTCCAACACTTAAAACAACTACTACGTAGCTAATATCAAATGCAAATGAAAAAACTGCTGTAACGTCATCTAAATTAACGCCAAAAAAGATTATTTAATATGCTGATGGAACATGTTTAACTAAAATATGCAGTGGACCACAATAGTTGACCACTTCTAAGAAAAATTACTCTCAACTGTAAATCTTACCATTGTATCTTTTCTTGTCTACATAATACTCCTTTTTGACAAACAGTTTTTAGATGAAACAGCTTACAACCAATACTTGCATAAGTCAGACTCTTCAACATCTCTTAACGTGCACCACTTGGCCCATTCCTTGACCAGGAACTGAAACTCTAACACACTCAGAAAAAGATGATCTACTGTATTAGTTTCAGACTTCAAAAAAGAGCCTTTATTTTTGTCGCTCAATAAAGCACTTCATGAGATGCTAAACAGTCATAATAAAAAGGATGGCTCACTCAAAATAAATTACATAGACCCAATTAAAAAACTTTAAAACTATTTTCAGTTTAATGCTAAACAGTGTTTTAAGGAGAACACAGCCTGATTGAGATGTCAGCGAGCTGCTCTTCGACATGGCTACTATGTGGAAGCAGAAGTGCTGGTTACGAGGGACAACCTACCTCAGAGTAAGGCCCCTGTGAACACAGGAGCACATGTGTCCCAGCAGAGAGGTGCTGACAACAGGAAATGCACGTCAGTGAGCTGTACATAAAAATATGGGGTTTTTTTCAAATTTTTGTCTCAAAGAATTGTCTACAGTATTGAACCTTAATGTTATGACAACGGCACCGTGTCTTGTGGAGCCTGATGGTATACTGGCATAAAGCCCTTCAAAATACCTCCCCCACTGATGAAATGCTACACCAGAAGCAGAAATTTTATTGGACATGTTCTTCCTATAAAATTTTGTATCAGAAGTGAGAGTGGTATTAAAGCTTCATATGATGCATGTTTATGTATCATAAAAAAGGCAGCACTGCCAGGGTGGGGTGGTATTGGTTTTGGTTTTCTTAATGTTGGCTTAAAATATATTACTTACAACAGAAGCTATAAAAATTCTGTGTGAAACTCAAAATACAAAGGTAAGAAACACAGCAAATCACTTCAACACTTAAAAAAAAGCTACTATTGTATGAAGTAGTACAGGTTAAAAATTTTTTTTAAATCTTTACAAATTAAATTTAATTAAGCTAACCAAAATAATTAAACATTCAATTTCACTAATCTTTAAAGTGAAATATTTAATACACACATGTGCTTTGAAGAATTATTCATTAATAAACATGTAGGATGGTAACTGGATATCAGCGTGGTGTTCACTTTGGATCTTGCACAAAGCAACAAACTCTGTACTTTTCTTCAGGGCAATTCAGGCCAAATAGGGTGTACAGCTGACTGCAGAAAAAGGAGGGGAAAGAGACTTGATTTCAGCAAGCATACTGCATTACCTATGCCAAGATGGACTATTAAGGAAATTAAGACAACAGTGCAAAGAAAGCATTCACAGTCTTATGCTAATGCTGTGTTCTTCCCTTTCTTCTATACCCCTAAGTCAAATGATTAAGAAATTTAGTCAACATCAGAAAGGACATAGTAAGAAAAAAAAAATTAAAAATGAGAACTTCTTATTCTGAAGTAAGTTTTTTTCCCCAAAAGCCTCATACTTAAAAAAAACTAAACCACCAAACAAAAAAAATCCTTTGGTACTCACTTTCTAAACATAGATATATTATTTGACCATTCTTCACAATCATGACTCTTTAGTTTCACCTCTAGTGAACACTAAAGTTGTTTTCATTATTTTATGTGCATATTAGATCACTGTTCTGGGCTGCATTAATTTGTTACATCTGTCACACATACCATAGCAGCTGTCTTTCAGATTGTGTATTTAACACTTCAGATCAGTTTATACAATTAAGTACAAAGTTCTGCCAGACATAACACTGCGTAAACAAAACCCAATGCCACTGTGGTCATCAAGGGACTAGAGGAGGGCACTAAATTCAGTCATGTTTTGAAGTGACTGACTCTACTGAAGTCAATCAGCTTATTTCACTGATAAATGTACTCCTAAAATCATAGAATGGTCAAAGGTGGAAGCAGCCTTAAACAGCACCTCCTTCCAACCCCCCTTCCATAGGCAGCGACACCCTCCACTAGACCAGGCTGCTCAAAGCAACCTGTCCTCATTGTTAACAGAATTGCATCCTAGTATCTAATCTAAGTCTCCCCTCTTTCAATTTAAGGCCATTATCCCTGGTCCTATCACTCCATGCCCTTGCAAACAGTCCCCCTCCATCTATCCTGCAGTCCCCTTTCAGGTACTGGATCTCCCTGGAGCCTTCTCTTCTCCAGCTTGAGCCACCCTAACTCTCTCAGTTACGTTGGCTGTTACCAGTCACCTCCTTATTTTCTACATGCCCGAGCATAGTTTTCAAGAGAATCTGCTCCACAATCTTCCAAGCACAGAGGTAAGACTGGCCCCTGTAGTTCCCCAGGTCTTCTTTTTTTCCCTTTTTAAAAATGGGGATTACATTTCCCCTTTTTTTAGTCAGTGGGAACTTCACTGGACTGTTACAACTTGTTGCATCTTTCTTATTTTTCTCCAAGTTCTCCTACACAAGCCCATACTTAAAAATGTACATTCCTTGTCTGTAAGCAGACAAATCACTGAATCTTCTGGATAAATCCTGAATGACTCAGATTAGAAGCTTCCAGCAGTAACATTAACACCAAGCATAGAATTAATGCTATTTTCAAACTGCCTTATAAGCTTTTGAAAACCAATCTCATAACACTCAAAGAAGATAGTAATCCCCATTCTAAAAAATGAAAGAGGCCTCAGAAGTGACAGACATCCAGAGTTAAATTCATCCACAATAGCATATTTGAAAAAAAAGGGAACGTTTATCCTTATAGCATAAAATGCATAAAGTTAAAAATAACACTTTTTGCAAATCAGAGGATAGTCTCTTTTACATGAAACTGACTACCAACTAATTCTCTTCTGAACACAAATTTAAATTCAGGCTAATTGAAAATAATTCAGAAATTACCGATAAAAGATTGACAGTGATTTTACGAATAAACATCAGACTAGGTGAGCTCTCAGCAGATCTACATCAGTAAAGGTATGGTCTCCTCTGAAAACTACCTGCACAAGACTATTTCTATAAGCCTTCTCAGAGGCTCAAGTAACCTTGAGACCACCTTCTCTAACAAGCAGCCCAAACAGTACAACTAAGACAATGTTTTTAAGAGGGCAAAAACCTGCCCAAAAACCCCATAATCCTGGAAGGTTCACTCACCTATACTATCCCACTATGCTGTGTTCAGGGACAGCAAAGTTATATAGGCTTGTTCAGGGGCTGTGATTAAAAAAAAAACATTATATATGAGCCATCTGATAAATGCTTAACAATTCTAAATTTATAAGATTTTCCTTAACAGTATATTCAGTGTCATTCTAAAAATCACCAAAAAACCCTAAACCAAACACACCATTCACCACATCACCTGTACTGACTAAATAAAGCCAAAAATTTCTGTATTTTTTTAAAACATCTTAACAATTTGTACCAACAGCAGTCTTGTTAATTTTGATAAAGCAAACCAAGGCAGTGTTGAAGTAAAGAAAAATTCCTATAATGAAATAGTAAAATAAAGATATTTTACTTGAACTGTGACACTTTTAACATCTAAAGCCTCAGCCAGCAGTCTAGTGATAGGTAAGTTTGTTCTGACACCGAGATGCTGAGTGCACTCTTCAACTTGTTTATACAAGTTTTATCTGTCTTGCAAATTGCTACTGCATGCAGTATTTAAGAAGCTTAAAGTAATGAATTCATAGTATTAAAATATAATGCTTGTTCCACCTGTTTCAGTACAGTTTACTATATACATTCTATGTGGAGAACAGAAATTATACACTTATTTACATGCTATGGTTATTAAAATTATTTTCTTTCATTCAGAGATTTGTCAGTATATTTTTCTTTTAAATACTTTGTTACTTTTTAAATAGTCTCTTCTACCTAAAAAGTAATTTCTTAAATTACACCTTGGTGAGATGCTACATGGAATAGCCTGTGAGAGTGAACAAAAAACACCCTGCTGTGGAATCCATGTCTAAAACCTGGTAGATCCCCAAAATTGAAGAAACTGTACTGAAACTTCTCTCCTTTTTCCCATCATCCTTATGTCAGACTCAGTAAGGAGATCATGTGCCAGGCCTCAGCCTTTGCTACAGACAGTGTTATCTTAAGGACTAGAAAGAGGTTCTGACACCTTCTAGTATTACCTTAAACCACTGGAATTCCACCAGCATCAAGTGGAAAAATTAAAAAAACAAACCAAACAAAACAACAAACAAAACACACCGCAAAAAAACCCAAACAAAACAATTCCACCTAATCATTCTCAGAAGAACATTGTTCTTTTCCAGGATTCAGATGCTTAATTCTTACTAAAGAAAGGGAGGTGGAAGTTCTCCTGCAATTCAAAGTACATCTATGCAACTTCTAGATCTTTTCAGCCTATACTTAAAAATCTGGATGAACCAGCCTGATTCCATAAGATACAATCTACATTACTGCTGCTCAGGATCTGAACTATAAGTAATGCCTCCTATTTTGGGATTGACTCTGCACTAACACTGCTTCTGGAGCAGAGTGGAACACAGAGTCTGTGTTAAGTAGCACAGCTATACAGTCTCCAAATTGGAATTGCCTCATAATTTAGTTAGCCTCCAGGACAGACAAGAGTAGGAGGTCTTTTTCTACCACATTTAGGAGCCCAGAAATACTCTGCAAACACCACTAACGTGCTGTATAACTTCTAAAGACACAAACTTACGTGTGTTGAAATGAGATTCCAGTTAATGGAAAAGGTATTTATTTATGGGGCATTCAGGTTTTTTTCCTATTCTACCCCTCCCACAGACCGACTTTCTGGAACTTGAACATGCAGCTCCACAACCCTTCTCACAGACGGACAGCCAGACATGTAGTTTCCACATAGATAAGAACGAATTTTTTCACTTCTTTAATCTGTTAACGATTTATCTAGTAACATTAAAACGTAGCTTATTCACCTTCCACTGAAAACACAGCTTTCTCTATTTTCTCCAAGCATTGCTTTCAAAATGTTCAGGTGACACCAAGTGGTTAATTGTTGTACTGCCGCCTGTTCAGGACTACTGAATGCAGTGTGCGGAAGTAAATACAGAAATACCCATCACCAAATATAAATAAATAAAAGCCAGAGTGTTTTAAGCTCATTAATCGTAACAGTCTGATTTTAAAGTTCTATCAAAGCTTTCCTTACTCATGCACTTACCTTGGTGCTTATATGCTTTAAAAAGGAAAGAAACCCTGCACATACCATCAAAACTTAATTGGGGAAAAATTAAGTTCCTGTAATAGAAGTTACTTACCAGAATTATTCCCTGTGTTATCTCTGTACACTCATGTTTATAAGGAGTTGCTTCCAAGAAGAAACATGCTGAGATTTTTCTCAAAATCACTACTTATTAAAAAAAACCAAAACAACCACCCACAATATACGCATCAGAATTCAACATGCCAAGCCATACAACAGGCACTTCAGAGAAAGGGATGGATCCTCTGTCACATATAGCAACATTTCCTTACCTTCCTATGTTTCTTTCAACATAGCATACATTTTAAGTTGGAACAAAAACTTCTATGGATCAGACACAGAAAAGAAATTCTATTTCTTGACTCTTTAGGGCTATGTTTCAGTATCACAACAATACCAACAATAAAAGAGGGGTTTTATCAACATGAGAGGTCTATCTTTCAAAAGTTAGCCATATATGTTTGCTCTGCATCCTGTGTGGGGCCAAATCCTCAGATACAGAAATGCACAGAAATGCACAGATGCCATTAAAAGAAAAACATTCAGAGACATCATTACCAGCACTTGGCTATAATGTGGGCACCTTTTAAAAAACAAACACAGGATTTGGCAATTCTGTGAAGTAAGAATTCAGATTAGTTGTGATCATACAGCACACTGAAGTCCTGAAGAGCTTTAAAATACTGTTAATTCAAATTCACATTAAAATTATTCCCTATACTACTCGTAACTGTAACTGCAGAGATCAAATTTCAACACATATGTTATTTTTAAACTTTTTGAATTCTGGTTTTGACCACAGGTGAGAATAATAATTTTTAATGGTTCTGTTGATATTTTCCTGAAGAAATAGAGGAGAGAAAATCCTATCTGTAGATAATGCTATCCATAAGCCACAAAATGGGCAGGTAAGCATAGAACCTGAAGCTGTGTTAATTCTTCTTTACAGAAGGACGCTTCACGCCA
>VZTU01004452.1:0-19532 GCA_013400835.1 Zapornia atra | reverse complement strand
GTCCTTCTCACCAGGGCTGCTCTCGATTTGTCACAAGCACTTTTGTGCTTGTTGTAGAGAAGTCCAATTAGTTAAGAGGCATCCGAGATTGCTGGCAACAGGTTATTCTCAAGATAATGAAGCCTCTCAGAAAAGGTTATCAACACTTTACATGCTTGCACTGTGTTTGTTCATTCATGCAAATTAAATAGCTGGAATTTGCCTTCTTCTGTACTGCTATAAAGACAGACCCCTCATTTGCCTTGCTATCGTATTGTATCAGCAGCTTTCACTAAGAAATCCACAGTTGGGCCAGTTTTCCAATGTGAAACACAAAAGGTTACAGACCACCACCAGGAGCTTCTCCAGCTGCTTTTTTCAAAAAACACAAATAACTGCACTGTGGCATAACATTTCTTTAATCAGATGGTAACCATTTATGAAGACCTCGTGCTTGTTAACACTTCAGATGTATAGCCATGTGAGGTTTGCACATGCTTTTCCTAAAGCTCCTCTGCGACTTAAATGTAAAAAGAATGAAAAAGGAGATCCAAAGAGAAAGAAAATTGTCAGCTATAACATTGTAATGGTAGGTTTGAATACTCCCATCAATTTCTACTAAATGGTGAAACAGTCAAAGGGGAAGACTTGGTCTCAAAGGTCACGCTTCACTTCTGCTCTTAGGTTTTGTCCTCATGCTATCATGAAATTGCTTAGCTTTAGCAAAAAAAGTGGCTGAGTTAATGTAACAGCCATCTGGTACACTGTTAAAGAGGTTAGCCCAGCTTTCACAGATTCTTGAGTTCAGCTACAGCTTGCCTGCATCTGGTCTTTGTCTAGATTTATTAATAGCATGGCAAGAAATCGAAATTCTGTAGCAGTGTCACAGGAATCACACGGCACACACTCACTCCAAACTCCAGTTCAATATTCAGCTTAAACATTTTAACGGGCTTCTTGAAAATAAAACTGGACAGTGCACCCAAAAATACATTTGAGAACAATCCTGCTTTGAAAGGCTGATGAATTAGATGATCTAACCAATATTTTCCAGTTAGACTTTCCATGATCCGTTTCACTTTCTGTTATCTCACTGTTCCAGTTCAGTATCCAGGAGCTACTTGGGAATTACCTTTTAGCCTCAGCAGCCCAGCGGTTTGACATGCTGCCTGCCAGTGGGTCAAGCAGCCACTTGGGAAACATACAGCATCCCTCCTCTCCTCACCCGTCTCACCGCTGCACCTGCCTGGCTCTCAGTGCCGAGCTGCAGGCTCTGCAGAAGCACTCCTCTGTCCCAGCACAGCCCAGCCCACAGACAGGTGCGGCTCCACAAGACTCTGGGATTTCCACCCTCCTTTTCCCTTTTTTTCTCCAGGGCTTACGAGCACCAGAGATGATGTTTCCTTTCCTGAAGGGTTGGCAGCCCAGTCTGTGATACGTAACGTGGCTGCAGGGCTGTCTCAGGCCCAAAGGCTTGATGGCTCTCATGGTCCCTCAACACACACACTCCTACCCTAGGGGAGACTGCCTCCTTGCTCCTCCAAAGATCGGCTGCACCATACCTACACATGTTCTAAATACCTCCAGTGATGGATGGTGCCTCAATCAGTTCCCTGGGCAGTCTGCTCCAGTGCTTGACGACCCTTTCAGTGAAGAAGCGTACCCCAATACCCAACCAAAATCTTCCCTTGCAAAAGCCTGGCTGTAGCTCTACCTGAAACTGTGCTTCGAAAAAGGCAAATTTAGCCTACCTGCTGGTAGTGTGTACGGTAATGATTCATCCTTTTCTGAAGATCCAGAGACTGGATCTTCCCTGGCTGCCCAGGGAGGTGGTGGAGTCTCCTTCTCTGGAGATATTCAAGACCCGTCTGGACACCTATCTGAGTGCTATGTCCTAGGGAGCTGCTTTGGCAGGGGGGTTGGACTCGATGATCTCTTGAGGTCCCTTCCAACCCCTACAATTCTATGATTCTATGATTTCAGCCTCTTTAAAACATTCAGCCTGAACCCAGAGCTGCAAACACACAAATAAGGAGGATGGAAAGTGAGTCTGCATTTAGGAACAGGCTTGGACTTGCATTTTACTGGCAGCAAAGACATTCTTCACTGCTCCAAGCAGTAGTAGCTAACAGACATTTGTACCAAAAGCTTCATTGCAGTTTTGGATTACATCAACTTTGCAGCATCACATCATCTAAAGGTAAAGCCCTGATACCAAAGTAAAGGAGAACAGCAACCTAAGATAAGCAGCCCATTTCTGAGCCTCTAAGAAGCAGAGGTGGCTTGTATGTTAGAGGCTAATATATTTATCTTCTTGGGTGCTTCAGACAAGATGCCTGGAAAGTACTTAAACTTCAAGTAAAAGGGATCGGGAACCTAGATGCTACAGCTATGGAGTGCTACCAGAACCATGGGCAGATGTAGGCAGGCATACAGCAGCTCCAACAGGGAGCCAAACTGTCTGCAGGAATCCTTCCTGACCCAACAGCATTGTTGTCAAGAGTATGCATGGGAACCTGTACTGCAGCCCCTTACCTCTGACATCTTTTAATAAAGTCCTCATCCAGCCACAGAGAAGTGTTGCCCCAGTGATTTCAACAGCTATACAACCAAACTCCTTATAAGAAAAGAATAAATAAATAGAAATTCTAGGTCATTTATAACAGTGCTATCATAGAACAGCCATGAAGACACAACTCAGTGTCAACTATTATATTACTGTATTTTTCCATGTGCATTAAACATAGCTCTTGTATGTAGGTTAAAAATCAAGACTAAACAATCTGAATTTCACATTACTTGAATTCAAGATGAGAGAAAAACATAGCATTTTCCAAAGTTCTGTGGGGCAGAGAGGGGGATGCTTTTATGGGAGAAGGAAGGAGCACGGTCTTCTGGGCAGAGGCATGCACAGGGTTAGATGGAGAAGCAATGGTGCAGGGGCAACAAAATGAAAATGAAGAAATGAAGTACCAAAGACAAAATGCAATGAGAAAACGAAGTACCAAAAAAGCATCTGAGTTGGCATGCGATCTAGTTTTCTCCTGTGAGGTACCTAGAAGAGTTTCATACCAATATCCTGTGTTCATCCTGAGACACTCACAGCACATATCACTTTCAAAGAAGCTTTAGCTGGAAAACGCCATGGAAATCATCGCAAGCCAGCCAAATGCTGCTCTCTGATTTCCCCTCTAATCCCCAGTGGCAAGATACCCTATTTTCATTCATGATTGTTTAAGGACTTGATGGAACTGCAATTGGTACAAATTTAATAAATCTACGCTGAGTGCTAGGTGTCAGTCAAAAGAATCAGTCTGTCATGAGGACCAGGGGCTGCTAGAACCAAACAGGAGCTGCTCCTTAGTTCAGTTACCAGATGCACACAATCAACTGGCAAGCCAAGCTCGGGGGAAAGGTGAACTGTTTGTCTGATTTCACTGATTCTGGAAGAATTTAGTCTTCTCTGTTTACAGAGGTCCATGTTGTGTCGTTTGATCTTCCAACAAGGAAAGCAAACTCTGCCTGCATATCCGGTTCTGTGTCCAGTTCTGGGCTCCTTGGTTTAAAAAGGACAGGGATCTCCTGGAGAGAGTCCAGAGAAGGGCTACAAAGATGATTAAGGGCCTGGAGCATCTCCCCTATGAGGACAGGCTGAGTAAGTTGGGACTCTTCAGCCTTGAGAAGAGAAGACTAAGGGGGGACCTAATTAAAGTCTATAATTATCTTAAGCAGGGGATGCAGGGGGAATTGGCCAGCCCCTTTTCAGTGTCTGTGGGGACAGGACAAGGGGCAATGGCTGCAAGTTGGAGCACAGGAAGTTCCACACCAACATGGGGAAGAACTTTTTCACAGTGAGGGTGAGGGAGCCCTGGGACAGGCTGCCCAGGGGGTGTGGAGTCTCCTGCTCTGGAGATATTCCAGCCCCGTCTGGACGCCTATCTGAGTGCTATGTCCTAGGGAGCTGCTTTGGCAGGGGGGTTGGACCCAATGATCTCTTGAGGTCCCTTCCAACCCCTACGATTCTGTGATTCTATGATCCTCCTTGAAATGCAGAGATCAGTCAAATAAGCAGCTTCAGCAAAACAAGATCAGAAGACAACATAAAATACAGGGCTTTTTTTTTTTTTTCTTTTTTCTTCCCTAAAACTGTAGCTTCAAGCATTCATTTCAGCAAGGGAAATCAAAACACAATCCTGGAAATATTTTATTATCCAAGTTTTGAAGTGAAACACAGAAGAAAAAAATTGATGGTTCATCAACCTAAGAGAATTCCCATGAAAACAATGATGACATCTTGATACAAAGCTAATGTGGGCAAGCAGTGTTCCAAAAGATCAGGAGGAAAATAATCAGCTACTTACAAATACTAAATAAAGCTAATACACTTCTGAAAAAAAAAATAATGGCAGCCATCTATAGATTTTCAGGAACTCAGACAATGCAGAGTGTAACAGTATAATTGAAATCTGGCATTCTCCATCTCAGCACAGAATTACAGCCCCAATTCCTAGAAACCATTAAGTCCACAGAATTCAGGAATGCATTTGAAATTATATAACCCTATTAATACTGCTGGAAAACAGCCTTTAACTACCACTGATCCACCCTCTAGCAGTAACAAGAAATTCAGGAATTAGATGAGAGCATTGCACAGGAGCTATCTATTTTCTCCCTCCTCCCAAACTGTTAAAGACTGCCTGATCTTTTGTAGTTCTTTTGACTTTTTCCCCCTCTCTCTTTTCCTAAGAGACGAATTTCTCTCCTGCAGAGCTTTCCAATGGCGCTTTCCAGGATGGCTTCCCACAGTTATTCCCAGATCCTGTTTCAATGGCTAACCCATTCCCATAGAACAGGATACTTCCGTGCAGTGTAATAATAGCAATTGTTAGGGAGTTTCGTCCGTTCTGGGCCCCTCTGATGTTTTAACAACATCCTGTCTTTCTGGAGACTTACATAGGTAAGAAAGAGCAACAATCTTTTTCTATCAGCCTACGTTTGGAGTATTTCTGGCACGCTAGCTCCTTGCCCCTAACCAAGAATAAAACTTTGTTACATCTATTTTAAGGGCCTTGACTGAGATACCAAATGAGATCTGCCTTGTTCGGCAGTGCCCAAGCCCTCTAGAGAAGGTTTAGCTGCTACCCAAGCAGAGATGGACGTGAGAGATTGTACCCCTTAGCCCTACCCCTCAGACTATGAGCTGCTAAAGAGCCTTCAGCCTTATTTAAGGGAACAGCCCAAACCCATCATTGCTTTGTAGCTTACATAGCTGTGCAGCCAACAAAACAATTGCTGAGGTCTACCTCCCTCTTGCGCAAAGCTGGTGTTTTGCTTTTCATGTCCTTAACTACTTGAAATCCACACACTCTGCTAAGCTGTGGCAACACGGAGGTGAGCAGAGGGTCTGGGGGTTTTGAACCACTGTCTTAGTCCCAGTATAAAGCCCTTCCCCTTTTCCTATCACTCCTTGAGACTTCATTCATTTTCTCCTTGTAGAAGTTTATGACAACATCTCGTCTGTGTGTGTGTATACACAGCACTGTACTGAGCAACATTTTCCCCTCCAGCTCTTTAGCATATATATCTTTGGGATAGCTACCTCTGGGGCTGCATTTTCCAGCAGCAAGCAGCAGCACCACCGTTTCAGTGTCTCAGTGCTTCACTTGTACTGAAGTCAGTCAGACTGTCAGCATCCTTCTGGTATCTCCCTTTGCAGGCAAAACAAAACTAGGGCACCGAGGGCATAGAGTTTAAGAAGAAATTAGATGTCAAAATACCCTAAGATTTCAATACCTGCTGCTCCTTTGAGGAAACTACTTGGATAGATTTACACCAACAACGTACAGAACAAAAGTGGGAATAAAACCATGAGTCCAGCTTCCCCTAGTGATACATCCTCAGCCCCAACAGCTTGGCCACAAATATAAATCCAAGCTTCAGTCACATTAGAAACCAGTGACTTTCAGAGCAAGCTAAAGCCAGGTTTTAATATTTGACTGAGGTGTTTTCTTCCCCGACAGCCCCCTGACAGAAAGGTCTCTGAACCACCAGTTTCCTATGCCTGAAAAAGCCAGGCAGCGCTCCGCCCTTTGAGCTAAAACATACTGGAAAGGAATGGCAAAACATACACCAGTGTGAGAAAATACAGGCAAATTAACTTGGAACAGCACTAACGTACCAAGAGAGTACTTCAAAAGACTTCCACTATGACAACAACCATGTCCTGAACACTGCATTTACCTCCAACTCTTACTACTTATCCAAAGTGTTTGATAGAGCAAATTGAGGATACCTGAAAACATTTATTCCTAAGCACTAAATTGCATACACACACCAGAACCATCATTCTAAGTCTTCTATTTGCCCTCTGCTCCCTAGCACTAATTTAATGCCTGTTGCTCCAAGTTTTTCAGCCAGCCATCCCATCCTGTGTTTCAGGATTTTTACCTTGAATTTCTAACTGCTGACATATGCTTTTAACATCAAGCAAAGGTGAAAGAGCCCGCTCATTTAATGGTTATTTGAACAAAGCAGCCCACAGTTTCACAGAGCAAAGCTATTGTAATTTGGTTTTATGCAATGGTTGGTTCTAAGCACTGAGGAAAGAAGTTTTAAAAAGGCAGATGGCAAATAGTATCCACTGACAAAGTTCACTTTTCAAAACAGAGTTTCCCCAGTTTACTGTTCTTGGATTTGCTGTGCAAAGCTGCTTAGAAACAGAAGTACTATAATACTTCTTTTGTTGATGATAATGGTGAAACACACACACACACACCCCCCCCAAAAAAGATGGAACCAAAATTAATCACTTGACTTAATGATGTCACTTTACAGCAAAGATTGAAGACATGCAAAGCCATAACTTAGAGGACCAAAGTCAGTGGAAACACAGATGAAAAAGGAACTCAGATCAAAATAAAAACTTGCAGCAGGGCCATGGGAAGCTTTGGTACTCTTCTCCATTGCCCAGAGCTGACAAGTACCTCAAGTAAATAGCCAGCTGCATTTCTTTTCCTTCATTAGGACCTGCCCAGATCACACTCAAACATCAGGCCTCTTCTAAGTTTAGACCTTATTCCAAGTAAATTAAGGTCTCCCTCGTTTCCCATGCAAAAATTGGTCACAGCAAGTTACTCTATTTGGAGCAAATATTTACAAGTAACCTTCTTTTCAACCTCAAAAAGAATACCTAAGCTCTAAAACATCTCCCACTGGTTTTCCCCCATCACCCAGATTTTTCACATCTTAAAAAGCTGCAGTAATGTTTTTTTCATGTCAGTATAAACTGTGAGCCCTCAACTCCAGCTACACAAGAACCTGCACATCAGGGCACCCATCTGGCAGGATGGCTGAACCTGGGAGTAGAAGAGCATTACATTAAGCAGGTCTGCCCAAGGCAAAGCACTGCATGCTTATGTTCTTCCCTCAGTACTTCAGTTCTCTAAATTCCACTGGTGAAGTACAAGGAGTTTAACAGGGAGCTCAGAAGACCTTTTCTGGTTTGATTTTGATGTGTTTGGACAGTTTGTATGAAGGTTGTTCTTGTTTGGTTGGTCTATTTTCTCTGCTTATAAAGCCTTCTTTGAAAGCAGGAGTCCAGCACTTCTGTAACAGCCCTCAGTCTTTTGAATGACAGGGGCAATATAAATTGTTTGAAATACTCTACCCTTACAGGTATTACATTTGCATAGAATCATAGATTGGTCTGGGTTGGAAGGGACCCCAAGGATCACAGTGCTCCAACCCCCCTGACACAGGCAGGGACACCAACCTCCAGGCCTGGAGCTACACAAGGTTGCCCAGGGCCCCATCCAACCTGGCCTTGAACACTTCCAGGGACGGGGCATCCACTACTTCTCTGGGCAGCCTGTTCCAGCCCCTCACCACTCTCTCTGTAAAAAACTTCCCCCTAATATCTAATCTAACCCTTCCTTCCTTTAGTTTTAATCCATCCCCCTTGTCCTGCCATTATCTGCCCTTTTAAAAAGTTGAATCCCCTCCTGCTTATAAGCTCCCTTCAGGGACTGGCAGGCTGCAATGAGGTCCCCCCACAGCCTTCTCTTCTCCAGGCTGAACCAGCCCAGCTCCCTCAGCCTCTCTTTGTAGGGCAGCTGCTCCAGCCCTCTGAGCATCCTCGTGGCTCCTCTGAACCCTCTCCAACAGTTCCCCATCTTTCTTGTATTGGGGGCCCCAGCTCTGGACACAGGACTCCAGCTGGGGCCTCAGGAGGGCAGAGCAGAGAGGGACAATCCCCTCCCTGTCCCTGCTGCCACCCCTCTGCTGATGGAGCCCAGGATCCCATTGGCCTTGCGAGCTGCAAGAGCCACTGCTGGCTCATGTTCAGTCTCTCATCCACCACCATCCCCAGGTCCTTCTCAGCAGGGCTGCTCTCCAGGAGCTCTTCTCCCAGTCTGTATCTGTGTCTGGGATTCCTCTGGCCCAAGTGCAGCCCCTGACACTTGGCAGTGTTGAACCTCATTAGGTTCCCACAGGCCCATCTCTCCAGCCTGAATATCTGTAAACAATCAATATGCATATCTGTAAACAATCAATTAGCCAGGTCTCTTCTAGTAAACACCCCACTGAGATCAGTGGAGTTATTCTCAACTTGCACCAGTACAACTTCACAGATAAAATACAGCAATTTTTCCCCTCTTCAGGAAAAAGCCACTTTGCTGAGGTTTCTATAATAAGCATTTATAAAAAAACCTCCCTGCCTCAGTAACCAGCTACACTGGCAGCCTCTGGAGTCACAAGTGCTAAAGACCAAAAAAAAAAACCAATTAAGTTCCAAATGTTAGACATTTACTTGTATTAAAATGTTTTGCTGGGGGGAATTTCAGGAGCCTGATGTCAATTTACCTTCTGCGTTTATGCTCCTATTTCATCTCTCAGACAGTTTACTGTGGAGGATAAATGTTTGTAGGACAGAGCTTTTTCCAAAGTAACAAATTACAGTTCTTCTGGTTGTTTACACTGGAAGGTCAAGCCCGAGCCCTCTGTTTGGAAAAGAGACATACTAACGATGACTGTGTTCCTTGAAGTACCTACATTTTTGGCAGTCCATTCATATCTTGGGAGGTAATCCCCAAGAAACATCACATTTGGTAATCCCTGTACCTCCTCCACCCACTGCACTGAAAAATACCCTGCCGAACAAGAAGAACCCACAGCCACCCCAATGAGTCAGGGATGATGCAAACATAAACACAGAAAGCAAAAGGCCAGAAATTAATCACAAGAAAGAACAGGCATGCTGGGAACATCATGCACTGCCATCCAGAGAGACCTGGGCAGGCTGGAGAGCTGGGCAGGGAGACACCTCATGACATTCAACAAGAGCAAGGGGAGAGTCTGGCACCTGGGGAGGAATAACCCACTGTAGCAGTACAGGCTGGGGGATGACCTGCTGGAGAGGAGCTCTGTGGAGAAGGACCTGGGGGTCCTGGTTGATGACAGGTTGGCCATGAGCCAGCAGTGTTGCACTGGTGGCTGAGAGAGCCAATGGGATCCTGGGATGCATCAACAGGAGTGTGGCCAGCAGGTCAAAGGAGGTGATCCTCCCCCTCTACTCTGCCCTGCTCAGGCCCCACCTGGAGTATTGTGTCCAGTTCTGGGCTCCCTGGGATAAAAAAGACAGGGACCTCCTGGAGAGAGTCCAGAGAAGGGCTACGAAGATGATTAGGGGCCTGGAGCATCTCCCCTATGAGGACAGGCTGAGAGAGCTGGGACTGTTCAGCCTGGAGAAAAGAAGACTTAGGGGGGACCTAATTAGTGTTTATAAATATCTTCGGCAGGGGATGCAGGGGGAATTGGCCAGCCCCTTTTCAGTGTCTGTGGGGACAGGACAAGGGGCAATGGCTGTAAACTGGAGCACAGGAAGTTCCACACCAACATGGGGAAGAACTTTTCCCCAGTGAGGGTGAGGGAGCCCTGGGACAGGCTGCCCAGGGGGTGTGGAGTCTCCTGCTCTGGGGATATTCCAGCCCCGTCTGGACGCCGCCCTGTGCGATATGAGCTGGGGAGCTGCTTTGGCAGGGGGGTTGGACCCGATGATCTCGAGGTCCCTTCCAACCCCTAAGATTCTGTGATTCTGTGATCAGCCCAGAGCTACATTAAAAAAAAATAACCCACAGCCACTGAAGACCTCAGCTTCTCCTATGACGTGGGTCATGGAGTCCAGTCTAGACAGTCTCATGGAACTCAAGCTAAGCCCATACAGGCTAGGCTGAAACTAATAGTTTTAATGCAAAATTTTCTCTGTGGTGATTATAAACTTTCTAATTTGCAATTTTTTTTCTATTTATGCACAAAAACACTTGCTTTCTTAAGAAAAAAAAGTAAATATCAAGAAGTCATGTTTGTTTTCAGCCACAACTTGCCTTGATAAACAAATCAAGTTCTCTATTGATTGCAAGTTGACTTCCCAGTTCCCCCAATATTCCTCCTGACTTTTGCTGCATGTCTTTTAGTTCACAGGCATGGGTGATTAGAATGGTACCCCATACTGAAATATGCAGTCTTGCATTGGGTGTTTACTCTTCCCATAACTTCATCACATCAGTGATTTAAAGCTTTCAGAAATAGTCTCTATGTCCATGACACACAATCTGTATTATTGGGTTTCTTAAGAGTTCATCCCTCACAACCACAGAGGTCTTTCTACGAGGTGCTTCCTTCATATTTTAAGTCTCTCCACACTTAAAACCAAACAAGTATGCCTCAAAACTGACTGTGGGGAGAGCTCTCAACTAATTTCTCTAGTCTTGCATGTCCTTTTCCAACATTTCCAAGCTTGTTATCTGTCATTCTAAACACACAAAAGACCTAGAACACCGGTGGAAGAGTACAGCAGTGCCCATTATGGCAAGCAGAGTAATATCTGAGTAATTCTTTTTACTTTACACTTACACTGCAGTTGTAACTGATGTGGAACATGAACCTTTTCAATTTGGTTTGAAACATCCTGAGAACCTGGACCCAAGACGTCATTTAATTGAGATTTCCCTTCAACATCTTGGGTGAAAGGTGCTCAGCCCTCCTCTCTTGAGCTCTGCATTTCGCCTCCATCCCCATGATGGCAACTTTTTAATGAAGCCTTTGATTGCTGCTACCCTCTCATTAAGCAATAACAACTTTCTTCCTAGGAACTGAGACAACATGTGTTCACGTATGCATTTCTCATCACACTGCCCTACCTCTATTCCCTTGGCTCTTCACACTTCTTCTGCTTCTCCTTTTGAGATTGCTGTACTTACATGCCTAAACCATATTTTGCAGCCAATTCCATTTTTCTTTGCCAGATCTGAAACAGCCTAGCTTCTGGTATTTCCCAGTGAGGTGGCTGAGCACCACCCCAGCCACTCACTCCCACAGGAGAACCACACAGAGCCTCCTTGGGTTGGAATAAGGACAGTTTACTGACAAAATCACCGTGAAAGGGGAACAATAACAGCCAATGACACTTAACACTAGGTGATAACACAGAGTACCTTACCAACCAGACAATTAGAGAGTGCTGCATAAGGCAAGGACCGATCCAACTTCCTCAGTGCTTCAACCTCACTCGGACTGCCCTGGGGACACCAAGGAGTGCTCCTCCCCAACCAGCCCCTTTTATGGGGGAGTGATGTCAGGTGGGGTGGAAACAGCCCAGGCTAAGTCAGGTCACCTGGGCTGGTTGCTTGGGGAGGGTAACTCTGATCTGGCCAGAACCAGGACACCTATGCAGACAGTCATAGGGTTTGAAGAATTTTCTGGGTCTCTAACCCAGCAGGCAACAGTTTTACACCATCTCCTTAAAGAAAAATAAATCTACCCTACAGCCAAGGTTTAGCTTTTCCAAGCTTGTTAATCCCTTTGTTAACTTCTTGTCAAGTCCTGAGTTACTGTTTCCAATACCTGTATTGAAATGTTTATCCACCAGCCCTAACAGTGGCATTCCCCCTACTTGCTTTTTAACTTTTGTGTTCCTAAGCTCCTCAACCAGTTAAGGAAACTTCAATAAGGCTTTCTTCTACTGAAATTAATCTCTCATCTGTTTAGGTGGATCCTTACACCAAAATCAAACTGAATCACCAATGAATGACTTAGTTACCTTCCACACTGCCCTCTCTACCTAAAACAATCAAGTATAACTTGTGTCTCAGTGACTTATCTGGAATGTTTAAGACTTGGCTTTGCAATTAGTACTCTCAAGATTTTGTGGAGATGCATAAACCTGGGGGACAGCAAAGGATCTTGATCAAATGCAACTATGAAACACACTTTTTTCTCCTCAAAATTCTTTCACTGTGGCTTAGTAGGCATCCAGAGGTCAGGCTGGAAATGCTGATGCTTCAAGGCCAGAATACTTTTAAATTTCATCCATAGAAGAGCAGAAACCGGAAAGCTATATGAAATGTATGCTTTTCATGTTTAAATGCTGCAGTATGTTTCTCAAAATATTTAAACAAGTAGGGCAATAAATCTCTGAGCTGGAAAGCTAATAAACATTCACACATGCATTTTGCTCATCTCTGAATGTGATGGTAGTTTAGTTATTCCTGTATTTATGCAGTGGGACAAAGATCAGGAAAGATCATCAGTGAAAACTATTTGGCTGTCTTAACCTTCTTTACTCCTGGTTGTTTAACATTTATTTTTAAGGTTATAACAAATGGTTCTTTTTCTGTTTGGTAGGAAAGTAGGATGACAGATTGTGGGAAGGAAAGTGTGAGCTGTATGGAAACAGAACAAGAGCAAGAAAAGGAGGGTGAGGGATCCAACAAACCTGCTAACAGCAAGTGGAGAACAGAAAATGAAAAATGCCCTTCCCTAGCCCACACCACCACAGTACTCAATTCCTACACAGAACTTAATTCTGAGAAAGCATTGTGAGAGCAGTGACACTACTCACCATGGGAGAGAAAATTAATGTATAACAAATAGTTTTAACTTTTTATGAATTTCACAGAACATGAAAAAACACCAAAGATTTGTCTAGAAGGAGAAAACAAACCACCTTTCCTGAAGCTGTGTCCAGATCTGGGGTACTGTGTCCAGTAAAGCTGGGTTAACTATATAGTAATGGAAGGCACTGCTGTGAAGTCACTTACAGTGACTGTAGGACCATACTAGGAAAGAAAGATCTTTCCTCTCCTGAACTCAAACCCATTCCCCATGTAAAGAAGCCATGTAGTCAGCCTGGAGAAGAGAAGGCTGCGGGGGCACCTCATTGCAGCCTGCCAGTCCCTGAAGGGAGCTTATAAGCAGGAGGGGATTCCTGAGCTCCATCAGCAGAGGGGTGGCAGCAGGGACAGGGAGGGGATTGTCCCTCTCTACTCTGCCCTCCTGAGGCCCCAGCTGGAGTCCTGTATCCAGAGCTGGGGCCCCCAATACAAGAAAGATGGGGAACTGTTGGAGAGGCTCTGGTCAGAGGAGCCACGAGGATGCTCAGAGGGCTGGAGCAACTGCCCTACAAAGAGAGGCTGAGGGAGCTGGGCTGGTTCAGCCTGGAGAAGAGAAGGCTGTGGGGGCACCTCATTGCAGCCTGCCAGTCCCTGAAGGGAGCTGATAAGCAGGAGGGGATTCAACTTTTTAAAAGGGCAGATAATGGCAGGACAAGGGGGATGGATTAAAACTAAAGGAAGGAAGGGTTAGATTAGATATTAGGGGGAAGTTTTTTACAGAGAGAGTGGTGAGGGGCTGGAACAGGCTGCCCAGAGAGGTGGTGGATGCCCCGTCCCTGGCAGTGTTCCAGGCCAGGTTGGATGGGGCCCTGGGCAACCTTGTGTAGCTCCAGGCCTGCAGGTTGGTGGCCCTGCCTGTGGCAGGGGGGTTGGAGCTCTATGATCCATGGGGTCCCTTCCAACCCATTCTATGATTCTAATCTAAGAATACTGCAGGAGTCCAAGCGAGGCTCTCAGGATGGGCCATACCAGACCAAAACATAATCTACATGGCCCTTCCATCCTCACCAGCACTCAGGGAGACAGCATACATCCTCTGCTGGAAAATATCTACAACACACCTTGTACATCTCAAAGTATCACCACACCAAAGAACAACAACACAGGGCAGTTTTTGGGGAAAAGTATTTAAAGAGTTTCATTCTGCCTGTGTCTGTTCATCATTGACTCTCCCCTTCACTTCTTACCAGAGATTTGAAATGACAGGTTATGGAGCAGTAGTTCCTCACAGATTTGAAACAACAATGCAGCATCTCTTTCTCCCTTTCTCCTTTACCCAATCTTTTAAATTTCCTGCTGCCTTCAACTCCCTCATGGACTGGTGAAACTTTTTAGGACTAGTGTGCCAGTGAAATTACACAGAAGCATTGAAATCACACCCATGAGCAATCAGTGGAAATGTTATAGCTGAAAAGGACAGAAGGAATAAACCTCTAAGCACATAATGCTGGCTAGATACCCTATGCAAGACTTTTAAAAAATCAAGGAAAGACTACACTCAAAACAGAAAAATAATTGAAAAACCTCACCAAATGAATCATGCCATTTATTAAACTTGAGTCTAATAAAACAGGCAGATGTTTCTCAGGTAAACTAACTGATCCTCCAGATCATGAGAGCACACCACAGGACAAGTTCATAGCTGAAAGAAAACAGGGAAGATTGCAGAAATTGAATAGTATATCAAGAAATGGCTAAACTGGAGATGTCACTTAGCTGCACTCATAAATAATCTTAGTTTGAACAAAAGCTAAAAATGAAATTTCTCAAGGCCTGAGATGTCTATTTGATATTTATTGTCATTTATCAGCATGTGACAACAGAGCAATTTCCTAATGACTGAAAAATTGAAAGAACTGTCAGTTGGTAAGTCAGTATGAAAGAAGAAAAAAGACCAGTCAGAGACCCTGAGACTACGATGCTATAAATGGGATGAAAATAACTGGTACCACTGAGAGGTCAGCCACTGAAGCCACTGGGCACCAGCCAGCTGGTAACAGGGGAAGAAGTTACCTGGATACAGTTAGGGTAGGGAGCAGGCAAGGGAAAAAGATGGTTTCAGATCCCACAGTTCCCCTGGAGTAAGCTAGCCAAAGTGAAGATGAGTGCATGCCAGTCAAGACAGAGGCTCCCAAACTATTGGAAGAGATGCCTTCATACAAAGCATCTGATCTGAGTGAGCCACCACTGTTTTCTGTCATCAGGATAAACAGGGAAGGAAGCTAATCATACCCAGCTATTCCTGTGATGCTGCTTAGTTCACCTCATGCATAGATGGGAGCCTGTGTCACTTCCATCCCTGCACATAACACTCCTCTCTACCAAGCCTAATACCGTGAAATAAGAATGTGCTTCCATAGCAAACAAATTACAGTACTTTCTTCCCCTGCAACTAAAATTAAATAGACTTTTAAATGCCTTTTTCCCCACTTGAAGTTCCTGACTTCCTGCCTGCATTCACCACTCAGTGCTTTTAAGCTGACTGGCCTGGGGTTTGGATTAGGTACCCAGTACCTATCCATGCTAAGCCAAGTCCTGTCCTGATTTAAACCCCAGGCAACTCAAAATGAAAATAAAATATATATATATATATCAAGTCCCTTTAAGTTTGCTCCAAGACATACCTTGCTACATGGTTAGTGGCCCTTGCCCCAAAACCCACAGCATACTATACCATGACTGTGAAAATGTTTGCCTGGCATGTCATAGAATCATAGAATCATAGACTGGTCTGGGTTGGAAGGGACTCCAAGGATCACAGAGCTCCAACCCCCCTGCCACAGGCAGGGCCACCAACCTCCAGGCCTGGAGCTACACAAGGTTGCCCACGGCCCCATCCAACATGGGCTTGAACACTGCCAGGGACGAGGCATCCACTGCTTCTCTGGGCAGCCTGTTCCAGCCCCTCACCGCTCTCTCTGTAAAGAACTTCCCCCTAATATCTAATCTAACCCTTCCTTCCTTTAGCTTTAGTCCATTCCCCCTTGTCCTGCCATTATCTGCCCTTTTAAAAAGTTGAATCCCCTCCTGCTTACAAGCTCCCCAGAACACACCACCCCAGTTTCTATTTTACTCCCATCAGCTGGTTTCCTTCAGAGAATTACCTGCTCCCACCCACTGAACACCACTGTCTGATACCACACTTTTTATTTCACCCTTCCTGAGCTTTCATTTGATCTGAAAAGGGATGAGGTGAAACGTTTGCTACTAAAAGACTTCACTCAGAGTAGAATCATATGTTTCCCCTCGTTGCTCATATTCACGTATGGCGCATTAAAATCCAGTCCCATAAGTCTTCATTATTTAGGCATTTAATCATATGGAAAATGTGGTAATTTAATTAAAACAAGCAACATAGGTTAGATATCCCATGGGATACAGACTGAGGGAAAAATGATCTAATTCATTGAGTTTCCATTTTGAAAAGGTATTAATATTAGACCACAAGATCACAGGGAAAGAGAGAAAGAAAGAAAAAAGGCAAGCTGCTCATTTGCAAAGCAGTAACCCAGCACTGAGACAATTGCAATTTAGGAAGCCAAAACTCACACTGCTCTGTCTCCTGTCTGCAGGGAGTGTTTGTCAGAACAGAACACAACCAGCAATGACTTGCTGTTCTGCAGTGAAGCCTGGACTGGGATTTTTTTAATGTAAGGAGACAGGCAAGGTATACAGTATTCTTAGTTTAGACATCGGGACTAAAGATGGCACTTGTCAGAGGTTCATGAAAGGCTTTCAGTCTTCCCTGCTGTTGAGGGCAATGTTTACTCCTTCCCAAAACTTATGTCACATACCTGACACTCAACTTCCAAATGATTTACATGCCTGGTATTAGAAGGGCAGGGGGAGGGGGGCAGATTCATCCACACAGACGGTTGCCATCCTCTCCCAAGTCCACAATACACCCTCTAAGTCAACCTTCTGGTTTTACATACTATTAAACAGTTGCTTTTCTCTGAATTGATGAGTCTTTTCCTTTCCCTCCCTCCAACAAATCCCTCAAGCCACAACCTTTCTTTCAAACCTGTATTAACAGAATTGCTCCAATACACCCTTCAGGAAAACTTCCACCAGAAACCAGCATTGCAGAAGGCCTCAGAGGTGTATGTGAGGGGTTATTAGATATTCTTTCCCAGATTTATTTAATATAATAAAGAGTTACTACATGCATTCTTGATACCTACTCAGGGCGCCTACACAGCCATTTTCTCTTCCATAATTCCACCTTTTCTTTTAAAATGGGCTTGATGCTATGGCTTCCCCCTCACATTGAAATTAGCAGAAGACAGAATATGGAGAGTGAGTCCAGTAAGAGTTGCATTTTTCTGTATATGATAGAAAAGACAGGAAAGTATAGGCACACTACTCAGCTGGCCTATGTCTGCATAGTTTCAGTGACGTTCCCATAGTTTATATGTAGCGTTGGAAAATACATCAACATACTATATACAAAAATACTCAGCTTCCCACACATTTTCTATAAACATTAAGCAATATTTTATCTTCATTTTAAATGTCTTTTCAATACTTTGCATCCCTTCCTTTCCAGCATGTTCACATTTTCCAAGCTCTTTAGATCATGCAAAATACATGAAGAAAATGGAAAGAAGACAGATATTAAAAAATAAAGATTTCACACATTTAAAAAAACCCAAACAACCCCCCCAAAAAACTTTACAGTATATTCTTTGCCCCTGTGCTGCTGCTCTTTTTTTCCCCCCATAATTAAGCATCAACAAGTGCCTCACCTGTTAACACAAGATAACATAAGAGTTCTCAGTTTGCTGAGAAAAGATGTAAAATCCAACCCTGCCTTTCAGCATTTGCAAGGAGGATGGACACCCAGAGCCCCCAGCGTCCAGAACAGCCACAGGTAGAAAGAGTTACAGGGGGTAATCAAGTCTGCATACCTGAAGCTTATCAGCTAGTTGGGTTTTAAGGGACTCCTTTGGCTTTCATTTAACCAGAAGGAGGAAGAATGAGAATGTGTCTACAGCCAATTCCCACCTCGTGCTCCCCTTATCACATCTGCATATCCTTTACATAAACTGCATGGTGCTGGGGGTTTAAGATCTTTCACAACACAATCAAGGGAAAAAAGCTAACCTATAATGAGCATATACAAGTACCATCAAACTTAGAGATGTCTAGGATATCAAATACAATAAAAAGAGAGGAATCTTATGGGGTTTGCCCTCATTTCTTCTTTCAAAAGAAAAAGAAAAAAACAGCTTTTATTATTCATTACTCTGCTGCCTAAAAAGTTGAATCAAACAGCACTTGACACTTAATTCTGTTCAAATGAGAAAGCTTTGCAGAAATATGCCACTTGCAGAAAGTCCAGCTCTCATGCACTGCCCTTCTGCATTTAGCACCAGGAGAACCCAGCTAAGGCTGAGCTTACAGCTAAGGCTGGGCTCAGCCTATCCACAATTATGCAGGTTTCCTTTTTCAGAGCATTTATCATCACACATGCAGCACCAGACAGATGTGTTTTGCCTACCAGCAATCCTTCTCTTTGATTTAACATAGTATGAATTTATTTGGGCAAGCGTTCAATCCATCAAGATAGAAAACCTCAGTCAGCTGGCCACAAGAGTGGAATTCACCTGCCCAGGTGGTCATGGCTTAGAGGAGCACTACATGGTAGCAATGGCCCTGTAACACAGGCTAACACTTATCTATGCTGAGGGACTGGTGAAGAACCTTGCCAAGTTGAAGCTATGTAAGTTTGAGCTATGTGAGATAATCCCTCTGCCTATTTTGATTCTTTATTACTTCTGGTTTAGGTTGGTTTGTTTGGGGGGGGGAGGAGTTCCCCCTTCTCCAGGTCTTCAAAACTGATGCAACAGAAAACCCTACACCATTTATATACTCCATCATATAGCAACATTCCCAACCAACTGATGGTCACCAGAGAGCTGTTCCTCATCACTGACAACTCATACAATCAGTTCAGCATGATGTGCTTTAAGGGTATGTTATGCTTGTTGTGTGTTCATCTGGAACAATTTTTAAGATAACAAACACAGATAAATTCTCACTTCTTTCATCAAGAATACAACATGTTTTGCCCAGGGCAAACTACTTAGTACTCAGTAGTCAGCCAGAGGAATGCCACACACCATAAACGGTTTAACTTTTAAATCCTGAAAACTGTTTATACTCAAGAGCACTGAAGATGCAGTGGTGGTAAACAGTACCACAAATACCACCACTTCACACCCCCCTGCCCCATCATTGATCATCAAGCTATAATCTAGCAACAGTTGCTTTTTTTTTTTAAATCTCCTAAATTGTTGTTATTGCATTTGCCAGATGAAAAACCAAACCCACCCTCTGGTTTCAGAAGAAAGCTCTTTAAAGACTGTGTCCATGGAAGGAATGCAGCCAGCTTTATCTCTCCTCAGGGAGGTTCCCATTTCCATCACTCACCTTCCAGCGGGCTTTCTGCATGAAGCTGCAGACAGGGATGAAGAGGCAGCACCCGACCAAGCAGACTGCTGTCACAGAAAGATTAGAGTGACACACTATTTGACAACATTATAAAACAGTATCAGATGATCATCTGTACAGCAGTTGATTCTGTGAAAAGTAATCATG
>VZTU01004451.1:199237-302968 GCA_013400835.1 Zapornia atra | reverse complement strand
GTCCCCATGGCTGCCCCACATCCCTGCAGAGGCCCAGAAGCCCAGCCCAATGTATTGCCTCCTCCAGCTCTGGCACTGCCAGGAGCAGCAGGAAGCCCTGGCCACTCTGTGCCGGTCAGGACTCCATGAATTCAGCAACGCTTTGTTGGGTGGCAGAGGGAGGGGAAGGGCTGGCAGGGCACAGGGGTCAGGCTGGTGAGGGCTGACTCAAGCCCATCCCCAGGATGCCCCCAACGCAGGGAGCAACCCATGCCCATCTCTGCCCACTGCCCTGGCTTCCTCAGGTGCACAGCTGTGGGGTTGTGGTGCTGGGCAGCCTCGGGGGCAGTGCATGCAGGGAGTGCGTGGGCAAGAGCGCCGGCGGCGTGGGGCCCCGCTCCTGCCCTCTCCCTGCCGCTGACCATCTGTCATTCAATTAGGGCTGGGAGGCAGCTGAGGGGCTGGGGGGAGCAGGGCTGGGGGTCAGCGACCCCGCACACAACGGCCTGCTGCCTTGCAGAGGAGAAGAAGTTCAAATGTTAAATGCTCTCCGGCCCCGGCTCATCCAGGGCACTCGCCTTTGGAGGCAGTGGAGGGGTGAAGGGCATCAGTCATTAGCACTTAGATTTCAGCTCTGAGGCTGACCCTGCCTTCTGTTGGGGGATTTTGGCCTGAAAAGCCTTAACCCTTCCAGGGCAGCCCACACCCTCCCTGGCCCCTGTGCAGGAAACCCCAGGCTGGCACTGCCTGGCCAGGCTGCTCCTCACAGATTCCCCTGTGGTCTGAAGCTGCCCCTGGGCAGGTGGGTTTGGGGGGAAAGGAGTGATCCCCGCAGCCTTGTCCCACAGCTGGTCTCTTCTCTGACCCTGGCAAAGGGCTAAGCCAGGGCAATGAGTCTCAGTATCAGTGGGGAGATGCACTGTGGACCCGTGATGGAGACAGCATGCTTGCCCTGCCCACCCACGGCTGCATCTCCTGCAGAGTGCCTGACACCCCCTCCCCTTCGTACAAACAGACCAGAACAAATTGATGAATTGAGCTTTCACTATGCTAATTTGGACATTATAAATATTTAACTCTCAGCCCTAGCAGCCAGTCAGAGAGGGCTCCCTGCTCCTTTGCATGCCACTTAATCTAAAGTAAATGTTTGCCCCAGAAGTGGCTGGGGCAATCTGAGCATCCCATTCCTTGCCCCTTCCTCCCTCAGGGGCGTTGCGTAGGTCCAAAGGGGCACAGGGTGTGTGTGTATGTGTGTCTTGTCATGTTTGACTCATTTTTGAGAGCCTCCCTGATACCACAAACAAGCCAAGGAGGCTAAGAAGCTAAGCTGAAGCAGAGACACAGAACTGCTCTGACTAGGAGGATGCTAATGCCAGCCCCAACTGAGACAGTGTCTCTGGCCACATCACCCAACACCATGGCTGCTTTGCTCGAAGCAGTTTTCAGACATGTTCAGAGGGTGAGATATTCTCAACTGGGGATCAAGACAGCAAAGAATGAGTTTGCACTTTCTTCAATGGGTACTGCCTCCTTGCCTCATAAAAGCCCTCAACATTTATCATTTCACTGCAATGGTACCTAGCAAGAGAAACCCATGGCCTTCATTTTAAGGCCAAATTGTATACCCCACACAGCATCAGCATTTGATACATTTGATAGATCCCCTTGCTTCATATACTTACCATTTGTTTCTGAAGGAGAGTAGTTTTCTCTTTCAACTTGGTAGCACATCACAAGTATTTGTTAATTATTGCAGAGCTTTGTTTTTTCTGAAGGGTTTGAGCAGCTGTTTGATATCCTTGACTGTAACAGCTTTACAAGGTAGTCACCATAGAAGCTGTAGAGCGAAAAGAAAGCATCACTCAGAGTGGTGCAGAGATCTATGGGGCCTCAAACAGCTCAGCTGGAGCTTGGTCTGGCAGTTTTAAAGCATTTGTGTGGCAGCTGTGCCACTCACCCGAAGCAGCAGGCCTTGGGAAACTGCCTTTCTGTTTCTGAGCTCTGTTAATTTGTTAATGAGAAGCTTATGGTATCTGTTACTTGTCCTGACTCTGTCTCTCACCTGTTATCAAAAGTGAAGTTCTCTGATAAGGAAGAGTGCCCTGTCATTTTGGTACCTGCTCAGGCAGGCACCATGTCCCACCACAGAGCCAGGGCTCACAGCCCTGCATGACAAACCCCTGCCCAAGTGCAGAGGAAGGCTTATGTTGTGCTAGGAGTGTCAAGAAAGGATGGGAATAACTGTGGGCTGTCACAGCTTGAGCATGGACAGGGACTCAATGTCAATCCCTACATTAAAGTGCACACAAGAACAGTAAATTATATCCTGGAATGATCCTGCAAATCTCGGTAGCTTCTCTTCCACCCTCATTCCCCCCCCCCCCCCAAATTTAGAAACACATATATCTTTGTGTTTGCTCACTCTCCCTTGCCCTGGACAAGTTGGCAGCAGCCTGGCAAGGCCCTAGGGAAAGGAGGGTCCAGCCCAGGACACTGCCCTGAGCTCAGGCTGCAAAAGATGTGAAGCACTATTTACTTGGCGATAGGGTCAGATATTGGTTTATCAGCAAAAGTTAATCCCAGTCACATGATAGATTTTACATTTGCTGTCATAAAATCTATCATTATTTAATAGGCATGGAAATCAAATTCTTCTGTGGGCTATGAAGCAGGAATCTTTTAAAAATGCCTGTTTACCACAACAGACAAGGTATCGATCATTAGTTTTGAGACCTCACAGACAATTCGGAGCTGTGTGTGAACACAAACTGGCAGCTAGCTTTGCTGTGCTCTCCAAAGTCAAACCCCACCGAATGGCTGCACGCCCAGCTTTCCAAGCCAGGAGATTTTAATTTCTTCACTTTAAAGACTGCTGCTTTGTTAAAGGCAGATAGCAAGGAAATTCTGTGGCACTGACTTGCCTGTTTGTAGTGATTCTTACAGGTTTTCACAGTGAGGAGATACACTCCTGCCTTTTGGCAAAGAAAAGCTGCTTTCTGCAGATGCACCTGACCTGGTATTTACCAGTGAACAGCCTCGTTTGTTCTGGCTGATCTCGTTCTGACTTGAGTCAATGCAAATTGTTTCCCTGGTATTTGGGGGCACTGGGTTGGGTGGAAGGTGGACCAGGTTGCTTTTTTTCTTTTTTTTTTGCTTCGCAAAGGCTACAGATACTGTTTCCATCTCTCAGTGTCTCTTTTCCTGCTGTGGGATCCCTGGACAGGAGTTGTGGGATGCAATTGAAAGGGAAAGTCGCAAAGCTGTTGCAGAGCATGGAGGAATTGCAGCAGGTTCAGCACCGTGGGCTGGTGATGTAGTTCAAGTGGTGGGAAGGAGCTCTCCTGGGTAAGGACTCTTAACTGCAGGTGACCTGTGATTTGCACCAGATCTCCTGATGGAGATGCTAAGCCATTTCACATGGATCACAACAGAGCATTTGTAAATGTGTTTTTCCCAGTCCCTGGTTGTGGACATCTTGGGACACTCCACAAGCTGCCATGGCTCCACAGTCCCCAGGCTGAGCCCACTCTGCCCCTGCCAGGCTGTGGCACTGCTGTGACACCCTGGTACTGAGAAGGGCGTGAGTGCTGTCTCCCTCGAGCTTTAGAATTAGCACTGTCTTTAATCTGCACATATTTTGAAGTGTGGGGATCCCATAAATCCTTCCACATCTGGGATCGCTTGTAATGGCCAGTGTCAGGAGTTTACGGAGAAGCTTTCCTAAGATCTAGCGCCCAGAATCAATAGCAGCTGCAGTCCCGGGCAGGGCGATAGGCTGAATCCTGATCTGATTCTCAGGTGTTTTCAATTGTATTGCCAGCAAAAAATTATTGTAGTTAAGCGATTCTGCTGGTCTGCTTGTGCCTTTTGAAGTTGCCTTTATTTCTTTGAGCTCAGATTCCTTGGGATCCTCTTGCTGCTCCGTCCCCAAACCCGCGTGTATCTAATAAAGCTGACAGCTTCCCAGCAGATGTCTCCATCTTCTCCGTTTTCTCCTTTATTGAGAAGACAGACTTTACTGGAGAGTGCACCTTAGTGTGGGGGGCCAACCCAGGCTCTTCAGAGAGCTCCCAGAGGCCCAACTCCTCTGCTCCAGCCGTGGAAGGGCAAGTGGACATTGCCTGGCAAGGCAGGGTTTGAAACGCCCAGCAGCTCACATTCCCTTTGTTTTTCTTTTCCCTGCTTCCCTTGCACAGTGTATCTGGCAACATCAGTGCTCACCTGCCTGGAAGCATGCAGGCTGCTCCAGTATGAATTTTTGGAGGTTTCAGCTACCCGCCTTACTGCAGAGACTGGCTCTCGTTATTAACATCACTCCTCTTTCTGTCTGTGCAGAGCACACCCAGGGAGCACCAGGAAAATGGAGCCTGGAGAAAGAGCTCTGTCTTGCAGCATGCCTTTGGCCTGGGTCACGGCGTGCTGGCCGGGATTGCTGGCCGGACTCTGCCCTCTCCACGAGGCCCTTCCTCTGGGTCTGTGCTAAACGACAGGCAAGTCAGGGCCAGATGCCCTTGGCTGTCCTAGTTTGCTCTGAAGTACCTACATCTGAATTCCTTGTGAGTGGAAGAAAGGAAGATGGAAGTGATGGGCAGCATCTGTAATAGGAAATTGCTGTCTGCAAATGTGTGTGTGAAGGAAAGCCTGTGTCAGACAATGGTATCAAGGGATAAATTCCACAAGTGAGTGAATCCATCTGAGTGTAAGACACAGGTTGTGCATTTTCCTCAAGAAAGAGCTGAACAGGTCCAAGGACATCAATCCACCTTATGAATGACATGGTTTCCCTAGCGTTGTCCAGGCTTACTCAGTAGGAGAGAAGACAAAAGGCAAATAAACGGATGTTTGGCTCATCTTGGTCCAGGTTTTGAATCTTTGTACTTAGGCGGAGCTATGCTGAGGGTTTTGCTTGAATGAGGAGCTTGATCTCGCTCCTCTTTTGAAGGAGCAAAGTGATAGTGATGCACTTGAAACACCTGGGAAATGCAGCCTTCTTTCCTGGCTTGCTTGGCAGGTGGGTGGTGTGCGACAGGAGATGCTCCAGCCCTTTCGGAGCAAAGCTTAGCCCAGTGAGTGCAATGGAAAGCAGCTTGTGTCTGCCTCTAAGTATAGAAATATCTCCTGCCTTTGCTCTGAACAAATGGAAATCTGATTGCTCCTTCTAATCTCCCCCCGTACACCTGGTGTTGCAGGGACCAGCGACAACCTGGCCCTGATAAAGACTTCAAGAGTGGACCTATTATCTATATCCCAGAAACACTCCGATCATGTGGGAATAGTTAAAGGTAAGAAAATATATAACAGGTCATCTGTCTTTCAGCTATAGTCAGCTCAGAGGTGGAAACAGATTGACACAGCTGGGTGCAGCCATCAGGCTGGAGCCTACGAATGCCTGTGAGCAGAGCTGCAGCAGTCACTGAGCACGGCCTGTGCATTTCCCTTGGAAGCTGTTTGTCTCCGGGGGTTTGGCCACCAGCTTTGGAGAGCCCCACCAAAGTTGCTTTCTGCTGAGCCCACTCTGACCAGTTAGTGAGATCTAAGACTGGGTTTGGTTCTCCCTCCTGTAGGCACATGGGGTGACATGACCCTTTTTTGATGGAGTGGCTGCTGCAGCCCGGTGCTGCGTTGCGGCCGGTGCTTGCTGGCGGAGGCAGGGAGCTGGCTGGTGCCCGCAGGCAAGGGTTCTTGGGCACGTCAGGCACCGCACACCCTCCCTGCCACTGGGCCCTGGTGCTGTGGGAGGCATTGTGCCGGGGAAGCAGCTGGATGCCTGAGAGGAGCAAGCCTTCATCTGTACACTGCTCTCTGGGTATTTGCTCGTACACGGTATCGTCGTGGGCAGGGTGTAACCCCTGGCCTCCAGTGCAGATGGTTGCATGGAAACAATTAATCTTTTGGAGAGCAGTGGATGGAAACATTAGTACCTCTACCCTTAGCACAGGTGAGCGTCACTGCCCGATGCAAAGGCTTGTGTGCACAGCCAGCATTTGCTGACTGCTAGCTTTTGGAGCTTGTGGGTCTGTAAGGAAAGGCAGAGAAGGCTGGAGAGATGCACAGAGGGAAGCAGAGAAGCATGGCATTTGCCTTAGGTAATGACTGGGGCAGGAGCCTTGAGGAAAGCTGGGGAGTCCTGCTGGGTGCGGGCTGGCCGAGGGGCTGGGAGAGGCGGGCAGCAAATACCCCTCACTCTGATTCCTGCTGCGGGAAAGGCAGTACGACACGGCTGTTAGTTCCCAGCAGATAACCTGGAAGCCATCTAACAAATACCCCAGCTTCACCTATTTCTTATCCCAGGGGGAATCAACCATCTGCAGTTTTGCTAGCTGTGCTGGACCAGAATGGGTAGTTCATTAGCAATTTATACGTTCAGTTTGCCTCCTAAAATGGATCCTCCCAGCAGCAGGGATGTGTCATTTCCCTGTTGAGATGCTCCTGCTTTCACAGGAGTGACTCCCAAGCAATCACTCTCAGTTTGAGCTGAGCTGGAGTTACCAGTGTATGTAAATGATGTAAATAAGCTGCAGGAGCAGAGTCATATAACCATTTTGTTAGGTTCTGCCCTGTCAGTCCTATTTCACGGATTCTGACAGAATATTAACATGTTTGCATATGTAAATGTGTTAAAGAGAGCATCAGCTGAGGGAATACATTAAACTCAGTCGTCCTTCCAAGTTGATTTAATCTGACAGCACCTCCATTAAAAAAATAAAAAGCATCAGTTTTCCCTTTGTGACTTGATGTACAGTAATTAGCTTGTTAGAGCAGGAAACACCTCCTTTCATAATTGATTTTGCACCCCTTTTACTTGGATATCTCTGACAAGCTGTTTCTAGTTCCCCAAGGACACCATCAGTACTTCCCATGTGTTTGGAATTTCATGAATGTGAATAATGAATATAATTTATCCCTCCCACACTCCCATGCACGGATAATATATGTAGCCAATTTGTGAACTGGACCTCGCATCAGAAAGATCGGTGTCAAGTATTAATAGTGTAGGGACCGACCGCGTGCAGGAATTAGGGCACAGCTAAGCAGTGATTTTCGGGGCACTAGTGAGATGGGAACAGGTTGCACCATGTGTTTGTCCATCGGGGAGGAAAAAAATGGAGGAAGATTTTCTGAATGGTCCTGTGTATCTAAGTTAGCATGCCAAATTGGTTGCTTATTACAGCTGGCACAGTGCCTTAGTGGGCTAATGTGTTAATAATGTGTAATGTTTCTCTTAGGCAATGGCACCACTCTTCATTAGCGCTTCTCAAGCCCTGTCACTGTTGCTTAGCTCGACATTTTGTTTCTGATGTTGGAGTGAGGGTATTTGAAATCAGGATTTCAGATCTGCTAATACATGTCACACACTCTTTAAAAATGGATTTTAAAAGGGCCTCGATAATTTTATGGCTACTAATAACATTTGTAGCTATGTGAGCTAAGCTAATGATAAGAGTAATCAAATTTCATGTTTCGCAGCATAAAATGAGCAACTGCAGGGGTCAGGAAGGTATTCACTCCCTGCCCTCCTCCCCTGGGAGCCACCGTCTTTTCCAGTTGGTTCAGTAGATGAGCAGTGCTCGGGCTGTGAAACAGTACAGCGCTGCAGGAATGCTCAGGGTCTTGCACAGTACAGAGCAAGGATCCTGTTTCTCAGCACAGGCGTTATGGTTTCGGTTAGCAAATGGAGTGAAACGTGTGAACGATGCACTTGCTTCACACCCGTTACCCCCCACATCGGCATCAAAGGCATGGGGCTGGTTCTCCCCAGTTTTGTGGCTGTTTGCTCAAGCCCCTTGAACTCAAACATATATAACTCGTGTTTCTGAGTGGCCCTGGCACGGCCTTGGAGCTTACATCCTGTTTTCTCAGTCAGCGAAGGTGCTTGCTCAGACTCCCCTCTACATTGCTATGTCTTCACTCCCCATGTTAGCAAGGAAGATTTGAGCATTTCTTTAACACTCAGAATAACTGAGAGGTGGCCAGGGGAGCCCAGAGCCATCAGCAAACACTGTCCTCAGCAGCCACCGCTGCAGGATCACGGCAGGGAGAAATATCAGTGGTGCTGCCGGTTTGGGAGCGGGGCCACGGGGTGGCCCACAGATGAGTGCAGTCAGGTCGACCATCCGGTGCCCCAAGCATGGCTACGGTTTGCTCCCAGTGTGCTTTGGCCCGGGCGCACTCTGCCCACAGAGGCTATGCCCGCTCCCAGCACACTGTGGCCACCCCTTGGCAGTGTCCCCCTGGCACAGAACGACAGGGCTAGAGCCAGGGGGCTGGGATTTAGCAAGGCAACAACCTGCATAACTGATGGCTGGTTGTGATAAAGACTTTCAGTCCTGTGTTTTGCCATATAGTGCCTAGAGCATCTTCTAGCACCCACACTTTTAGTGTGATGTGTTTTCTAAAGCCTTTTAGTGCATTGTACCAGCGATGTACTGATGAGTCTAAAAGGACTCACTTAACATAATATGTAATAAACTAGAAAGGAGATGCACTGAGTAAAAAATCCAGCAGAGAGTCAAAAAGCTCGCTGTATTTTTTAAAGAGGGAAATAACTTTTAGTTTTAAAGAAAGATCTTTCCTAGAAAATATCTCATTTTTCTTCTAAATGTAGATGAATTACAATGGTTTGAGTTGGCAGGGATCTCAAAGCCCATCTAGTTCCACCCCTCTGCCATGGGTAGGGACACCCTCCATAAGCCCAGGCTGCACAAAGCCCCATCCAACCTGGCCTTGAACAGTGCCAGGGTGGGGACAGCCACAGCTTTTCTGGGCAACCTCACCAGCAGCTCGCCACCCTCACAGGGAAGAATTGTTTCCTAATATCTAATCTAAATCTACCCTCTTTCAGTTTGAAGCCATTAACCCTGTCCTGTCACTCCATGTCCTTATGAACAGTCCCTCTCCAGCTTTCTTGCAGCCCCTTTAGGTACTGGAAGGCTGCAATAAGGTTTCCCCAGAGCCTTCTCCCTGCTCTCATAGCAGAGGTGCTCCAGCCCTCTAATCATCTCTCTGGCCCCCTCTGGACTTGCTCCAACAGCTCAATGTCCTCCTTGTACTGGGGACCCCAGAACTGGAGGGAGAGGTGGGGTCTCGAAATACCAGAGTAGAGGGGCAGAATCCCCTCATGTTGAGCTTCCCGGTGACAAAGTCCCCACCTGCCAGCAAGCGTTGCCTGGTCCTGTCCCACAGGCACGTGACCCTTATGGACAAGAAACACAGGGCTAAAATCCTGTGATTCTGGGTAGAAAGGACGCCATAGAAACTTCCCTTCTCCTTGTCACTCTCATGTTGGGTTTTCCTAGAGGCTGAAGAGAAGCTGCCCCTACCTGCCTGTGCTCATGCACTGGGCACAACTGGTGTGTCGGCAGGCAGCCAGCTGTCACAGCTGCCTGCACCCCGTCCCTCCCCATGTGCCTCCCAGCTTTGCTGCCAGCAGTGCCTGGAGCTGCGGGCAGAGATGCTCAGCTCGGGATAATGTGGGGCGGTGGGTGATGCTGAGGTGCCTGCCTCTCTCAGTGCCAGCTGGGTGGCTACTTCAGGGCCAGGGAAGGGAAGGGGACTGCTGAGGGCTAAAACTTGGCTGAGCAGCATTGCCTACTGGGAAGAGCATTTCTTGAGGGTCAGATTAGAAGGAGCAGTAGTACAGGCTGCTACGAGGAGGGGGCTTTCTGGTATATCAGGGAACATAATGGGAAAGGCTGGAGTTAAAGACCCTTTAATTGAGGCCTTCAGAATGGCAAGTATAACACTGCTTCGCTCTGTTTAGGGGATTTTGCGTATCTCTACCATCAAGGCTACATTTGTCTGTAGGATTAATCACTTTTTGATCCAGAGGGTTTAAGACAGACAGCTTACTAGGAATGTGCTGCATAGTTCTCCCAGGCTGGCAATTAGCTTTGTTTCTTCATATTGTCTTGTTTATTATGCCCTTCTCCATCTCTTTTTTTTCTGACCAGCATGTTAATACACTAATTCATTTTTAATCCATTTTTAACTGTGCTTTTAGGAGACTTTTTAACAGAGGAGTTTTGGTATAAGCTCTACGTCAAATACAGAAAATGAAAAACTCCTGCTGCTGAGCAGAGAACAGGTTTGTATATAGATGACACTGTAAAGAAATCCTTGGAGAAACGCAGACATAATTTTTCTCTATTTTAGGGCTTTATCTCTAGACTTGCTGAGGTTCTCCTACTTGCCAGAAGGTCATCAAGAACCTGAGTTATACCCATTGCCATTTAACTTGGATGCAAACAGGTTTCTTTGGGGCATTATTTATACCTCACATGAAAGAAAAATATGTCTCAGGAGCTGTATGTGTGCATGACCACTCAGTTCCCTTCAGATGCTAAGAAGCATCTTCTCCTCTCATGGGCTGTTTTCTCTTGCATGTCACCAGCTCTGAATGGCAGAGAAAGCTCCTGCCCCTGCACCCCAACACGCAGCCTTTCCTCCCACACTGCTATTCCTTTACTGGTTAGCACCGAAGATGGACAATGTCTTTACCTCCTCCTCACACGTGCTGTTTGAGAGGATGGGACAAGCAGGAAAGTATCCTTGAGCTCTAGACCAAAAATGTCCATCCAGGCTGTGGCTGGGCCGTGTGCATGTGCAGCTCTCACACAGGATCATGCACTTATGGGACCTGTGAGCTGCCAGCAAATAACACGACACTTGGCAAAGCTTTTGCAGATCTGGCAGCTTGCTTTGCGGCTGGAACCAACCCAACTGCACTTAAATACTACCTAAGGGCTCAGCTTTTCTCTGTTTCCAGATGTGGCTTTGCCCTGAATCTGCTGGGTGACCTTGGTTAAGCAATTTCACTGCTCTGCATCCACTTCTTGCTCGGTAACCTGTGGGAGTGATGCCGACCACCTTCACACAGCATTTTGCCACGCCCCAAGGACAAGCACAGTCTAAGGACTGAGTACTGCTGTGTAGAACCGCACATGGCTGGTGTAACTGTGGTGTACCAAGCCAAAGCTTATTGAAATACACCCGAGTGTTGCATTGACTTTGGTTGGTTTTGGATCAGACACTAAAAGCTTTAAAATTTCTTTGGTCTCCTAACATCCCCAGTGTGGAGTTGCCAGCACCATCAGCGCTGGATGCAGCACAAGCCACACTCTTCTGTCACAGGCAGTTTGTCTTACTTTTTCTTGGCTCTTCTTTTAATAAATGTAACCTTTTCTCCTATGGCCCAGGCATTGTGTTGAACCACCCCGACAAATGTTCTCGGTTTTTTAAAATATTTGTATTAAAGAGATCAGGCCAGATGTGTTCTGCTGCCTTCATCACTCTAGGTTGTGTACTCTGTGCTGAAATGATTATTGTCATCACCTGGTGAAAGGCAGCTGATGAAAGACTCTCTCTCCCTCTGATGAGCTATCCATCCGCCCATGCCCGGTGCAGAGCACAGAGGTTTTGTTTTTGAATGATATATTGCTGTGTCAAAGTGGCTTATGTGCTGCTTAAACTTATGCTGGTGAATGATAGAGAGTCTGTATTAAACAATCTCATTGCAGCAGGAGCTGTATTTTCTCATCTCCAGCTTTGGGAGTGCCTCAGCAAAGCCCACTGCCCCGAGCCTGGCAGGGACTCCTGGAGCGGGTGCCCGGCGCCATCTGCGTTCACACTTGGGTGTGCACACTGGACATTTGTAAGGAAATGTGACTGGACACCAACGATTTTAAGCCTTTCTAGAGGACATAACTGTACTTTCTGCCCACCCTGTTCTGTTGAGGAAGGAGACTGTTTTGCGTAACACATTTTGAAATGTTTGGGTTTGGATTATTTCCCCTAAAACCTTTTCTGCTCTCAAGTTGTGTACCTTCTCTCACTTCTCCCCCTTTTACTCCACTTTTTTCCTCCTTTCTCCTTCCCCCCACCCCAAATCCTTTGCAAGGCTCAGCAGCCATAGCTAAGAAGGGACAGGAGAAAGGGAAGCTGTAATGTTTCCATTTTGCATCTATTGCCACTCTCCCAAACTGTCTCCAAAGCAAGCGTCCAACAAGCAAAGCACATCAAAACCTAATTTGCCTTGAAAAATGTTTTGAATGAAAAATTCAGTTCTCAAAACCTTCCACACTTCTGCAGTCCTCCAGTGCCTCTGGTAAGTTCCAGCATCGCTGATCACAGCCCATAACATGAATAAGGCCTCTCCAAACAACTGAGAATAATTAAAAAAGCCAAGACATCAGCCTTTTCTCTGTGTAGTGACACAATCAAATACTTAACCAGAAATAAAGTAATGAAAAGTCTAGGTCACAAAATGGAGTACCTCAGCCTGGAAAAATAGTTTTCTGACCTTCTGGATTTCCTCTATTAGAGAACTACTGTGCAGTGAGCAAACCCTATTTCTTACAACAAAGAAATTTAGCAGTCTGTGAGACTATGTCACCTTGCTGGCAGAAACACTGAGCGACAATAGTGCTGAAAGTCAACACTAATAGCTGACACCAAATTAAACTGCCAGAGTTTGTGTGATGTAGTTCTGTCACCCTTTGACACATTTGATGTGAATTCAGAGGCTTCTGCTGTAAACTCATCAGCAGAGCTCATGACGCATCATCTTTACATATCTGTCCATCCACATTTGTCAGCAGCCCGCGCGCCTCAAACGACTCCAGCGATTGGGATATAGATTGCTTTACCTTCACGTATAGTAAATAGAGTGTTTTAACACTTGTGATACGCTCAGCTCTAGCTTTTAACTGACAAAGTCTTGTTAGCTGCACTTCAGCCTTTCTGTGTCCATGCTGAACACGGTGATTGATGAGGGCTGATTATGGCAGTGGGGTGGCCCATCCCTTCTTAACCTGTGGCTCAAATCATCTCCAGTTTGCCCATGCAGAAGAGCAGCAGGCACACTCCTAAGTGTCTTCATGAAGTGTCTGATTGAAAGGCCACAGCCAATTAGGCTGAGCTGAAATGGACACTTGCAGAATGTCTTTGCCTCTCAATTCCCCACGCAGTGCCTGCAGAGAGCAGGCACTAAACAAGTGCGGATAGCCCTCACATCTGCTTGCACACTCCCAGCAGCTCTCGGAGCTGGGGGCCAGTGTTTCAGCCTGGGGAATGGGAGGGTGGCTGTGCCCTCACTGTGCAGCCCTGGGCTAGGAATGGCCCCAGCAAGCACCGGGGGTCAGATCCTGATGCAGCAAACGGTGCTCACAAATGGAAGTCACTCTGCTGAGGCATTCATTCACCAGTCACAAATATATAGTCTCCTCCCAAAATAACACGGCATTTCGAAACACAAACAATCCCCCCACCTTTTCTCCCTGGGCAATCTGAAAGGGATTGCCAATATTTATTTTTTCTCTAAACCAGTGACCATTATTACAATTTCAGATACCGATGCCTTTTGGTTATCAGCTCCTAACTTTTCTGTTAATGTTGGGACTTACTGAAGCAATGAAAGCAGCTCCCCTCAGACAACAGCAAATCCCTGCTGGGGTCCATGTGAGTGCTGGAGTTGATGGGATGCTCTGAGCGATGCGGAGAGACTCCACAGATCTACGTCATGCTTGCATCTCCCCTGTGGACCAGAAAGGAAAAGGACCTGCAGTTTACATTTATGTCGCTGTGGTGGTGAACATACTTGCTAGCTTCAATATCATCTTATTTGCCACATATTGCCCTAGAATATTTCATATATCGAGTCATTTTGTCCACTGACTAGCTTTACTATCAGTGTAAACTACTGTGGAGAGATACCTGTATTTAGGCGTGCAGGAAGAATGAACAGAGCAAGACCAATATATCGGATCTTATTTTTGTAAGTCTATTTTAACATATGGTTTAAAATGTTAGCCCCATAAAGTAGTATGCATCAAATCATACCCATTCAAGTGTGAGCAGCACCAGAATGGGAATAGAAACATGATGTCCTACAAGAAAAGCCACTCTATTTTCACTCCAAATCTTCTCCTTATGTAATACTGGCATCAAAACATGGCATAGTGTCCCTTATTCCAATAAACCTTTGCACCACTAGAATTATTGCTGAAAACAGTAATAGAAGATTTCCACCTTTGGAAGATGACTGTGAATCTTGTGCTAGGTAAGAGGGTGAGGTAGAACAGTTCAGACTGAACCAGGCAGCATCTTTGTCCTATAAAGTGTTGCTATGTGTCAATAATAAAACTTTCTGAAAAAAAGCAGGGAAAAAGTTTGCTGGTTTCTTTTTTATTATTATTAGCTTGTGAAGATTCTGAACTGGAAAACTTTCTGAATACTTGGAAAAAAAAAGTAAAAGCTTTGAAAGAATTTCCCAGCAACCTCCACTGCTGCTTTGTGACCAGCTCTGTTCGGAAAGTGCCGCACAGTGCCACTTGGCTTGAGTAAAGAACGCAGTTGGAGACCTGAGACCCAGCACCTGAGGTTTCATTTGACGTCCCAGACATCATACTCTTGCCTTCTAGAAATGTCTTTCCTTCTTAGAATTTGCTTCAAAGGTCTGCAAGAACTGAGTATACTATCAAAGCACAAAGTGGAACAGGTCTCTCCCTCCCTGGAGCAGAGCAGCTCCCTCACTGGGTGCTTGAGGAACACCCGGGTGGCCCTGGAGAACCCCGGGCGGGCAAACTGGTGCAGCTGAGACGTGTACCCGCAGCCTGCATGCAACCTCCAGCCCGCTGTGTCTTGAGGCATCTGGGGCTCACTCCGTGCACAAAGGGGATTGTAATGGAAACGCTGACAGCTCTTAATAATTATGACGCTTCTAGACATCTCTGTAATTACTGTGCAGAGGCTTCTGGCATGCAAACAGTATTAGGGTACATCTTGTGCCTGACTTGTTTTATCTGTCTGTGTGGCAAAGTTCCTGAGGGCAGGAAACCACAGCTTCTCCCTAAGCTTTTTAAAGCACTAGTTGCTCTCTCAGCAGTTCACAGTTACTGACTAACAGTAGTGGCAATTGGGCTTATTTCCATTTGGAGAATTCCTGTTTAGATGCTTAGTGCAAGGTGCTTGATGGACTAGAGCTTTTTCTGCAGTGTCCCAGGGAGGAGGAACACAAAGCCCATACCTACAGAAACTCCTCACACCTGACTTTGGCTTTTATGTCATGTCATCACTGGGACTCGGACTGTTTGTCCTTTCTTGCACCCTCCTGGTTGGCAGCAGGGAAGGATAATTCCCCATCTGTCACGGGGCTTGTCCCACACTCTTGTATTTGGCACTTGCAAACATAATGAACAATGTAAGTCTCGTAAGTACATTTTATGGCACTCCTGGTCAGGCGAAGGTTTAAATTAGATGAGTTAAAATGGATCATGAGATGCAAAGCAGCCATCTCTGCTATTGTCTGGACTACGGCCAGTACACCACAGCATTTCTGCAACTGCACTGCTCCTATGAGGAATAATTACCTGAGATAATGTTACATGACAAACAAGAATAGAACAACTAAGCAAGGATCCCCTGCCTCCCCTCGCACCTTCCTGAGTGCTGAAACCATGGGTGCAGCAAAGGGCACCACTTGCTCAAAGCAGGCAGCGGTGACCAAGGCAGTGACGGAGCCCAGGGAGGTGTTTTCCTCATAGCCTGTGGCTCTCAGCAAGGTAACTTCATCCTGCATTTTCTCCAACCCACGCCACATTAGCCCAGCAGCATGTGTCACAGCACTTGTCACACTGCTGGGGTCCCAGTGACCCCTGAGGTAACCGAACTTAGACCAGTGGCCAGTTGGGAGCAGTTGGCTTGTGTGCCTGACAGATGGAGGGCTTCACAGCCCTGTCAGAGAAGTATTTAAACAAAGTTATTTAAATAAGTTATCTGGATAATTAGATATTGTAGCACCCTCTTCTGGCTCTCTGCATTCCCTGGGTTGTGACCGTCTCTCCCCTTCGAGACCTGCTCACACCAGTTTGCTGGTTATGGTTTCAGTCGGTCTGGATCCTCTCCCACTTTCTATAACCTCCTGGCTTTCTAGGAGAACTGCTCCTCACACTTGAATTTCCCACACTGAGTCCCTTCACAATTAACCTTTTTGTGCAACCTTTTAAGAGCAAAATCCCTTTTCTTATTTTTTTATTTGGTGATGATGGAAAAAGACCCTGACTTTGCACATTTTATGTGGTTCTGACAATACTGCCCCAGAGAGGGCTACCATAAACCCATGAAACTGGGGGAGGGGTCCCATGGGAGGAGCAGGGGCTGCTGAGCTCCTGAGGGACACAGCAGCCTCGGGGAGCAGCAGAGCCAGGAGGGCCCTCACCATCCTCTGTGCTGCCACTACAGCAGCCGGGGGCATTCGAGCAGGTTTTGAGGGGTGCTACTTCCGCCCGATGTCCTCACTGTGAACCCAGAAACAGGCAATTATAACTCATAATGTGGGTGTGAAAAATTCCCTCTAAGAGCTAATTAACTGTGAGGACTAATATTTCTGTTTTAGGGTCCACAAATGTCATTATACCATTATAAAATAAACTCTTGAAAAATAATTCACTTTTAAAATAATTCTTTCCTTTTATCCAATAGGTTAAAGTACTTTGTTCCTTGGTACCAGCTTTAAATTTTTCATGTCAGGGTGAAAAGCAATTTTTTAATTATAATTTTAATGCATCTGACCGTATTTCGTAGTGATACATTTTGAACCCAACTTGTAAAGGTGTCAGAAGAAAATACGACTATTCCATAGAAATATCTGAACTATAAGAACACAGTTGAAATAACATAGTGCTTTTAAAAGTGCCAATTATTTATTTTAACTGTGACTTTACATCTGTCATTAGCACCACGTGAAGTATTTGATGTATTACTAGGAAAGTTTCAAATTCACCGGTCTCAGTGCTCACAGAATTTGCAGGAACACAAGATACCACATTTTGGCTCGACTGGAGCAGGTCTGGTGACAAAAATCAGCCTTAAAGCCATTTTAACTAGTTTCCCTTGCTTTCCCCCTTCAGGTGACAAAGCCATCCCCCCCTGCCCCGTGCCGCCCCACATCCTTTGCTTTATTCCCTCGGGGCACCGAGCAGGTCAAACACTGTGTAAGCGGAAAGGGGATTATCTTTGCTTTGCAGGCTTAGCAGATGAAGAGCGGGAGTCATCACTGCATCCCGCTAGCAGCAAGCCGGGAGAAGGGCTGGGATGTGTGGGGTAAGGTGCTACCAGCACCCAAGGCAGCAGCGAGCCTGGCTGAGGGGCTCCCTCTTGCACTGGGCATTGTGGCATCCCTGGGACCGCAGAGCAGCTGTTTCCCTGCTGTACGTGGCATGCCTGAGCCCATCAGGGTCATGGACCTCCTTGCTGGACCTTGGGTTCACAGACTGTCATTTCTAGTGCCAAGACAGTGTGCAGGCTGGGAGCACGGCAGCAGGCTCGGCCGATTTTTCCAAAGACCCCCAAGGTAACTGGCAGCTCTGCAGCATCCCCCCTGCAGCAATGGACCCCGCACGATTGTGGGGTGCAGGTCAGGTTGCCTATATGGGGCTGGGAACGCTTGGCAAGTGTCACCTGTACTAAGCTCTGCTGATTTTCTGAGGCTTCGTTTTGTCTGTCTTGGCCTCATTTCCATAGGGTGACCCATGTCTCTCCTCGTTCTCTCCTTGCAAAGGCAGCAAAGCTGTTGGAGTTATTTTTCTCTATTTTGGCTGCCCAGCTCAAGCTAAGGAGCTTTAAAACCATCTCAAATCACAGCATATGCATGGATCAGTGGTAGGAGTACCAATGCTCTGACAGCAGCAGGAGATCGCAGTCAGTGTACAGAGGGGACACTTGCGCAGCACCCAAGAAAAATGTATCCTTACCAGGGGGATGTTCTGAAGCTGTGGATGAAAATACAACTTCATCACTCTCCTGAGTACAGAGTCAGTGGGAAAAACTGCTTAGGTGCTTGGCAGTCAGACAAGAAAATGAGTGCCTCTTGGAGAGCAAAAGAGGAGACAAGCAGGATGGAGTACGATGGGGTTTTGATCAGCACAAGCAAAACATTATCAGTAGCTTCTTCAGTTATGGGAAAAAAAGAGGATTGCAGAGGATATTGCAGATTTAGATCCTCCTTTGTTATTTATACCCTGAAACTTGGACCTACCTCAACCCTAAGCTAAATCAGAAGTCTCTGGTACTTTGTATTTCCTTAAACACTCTCTGTGCCCAACTCCTCAAGGTTCTTAAAAACCTCTCTTTGAAGTAGGACTCAGAGGTAGTACTTACTCAGACCTTTGGCTCAGTACTGATGCTCACTCAGCACAGATTGCTCATCAACCTTGTTTGGTGACTGCTTTTTGGCACATCGTGCTGACTAGTCAGTGCAGCTTATACACCCAATATGCCTAATCAGGATGCTCTTCCCACCTGCCTCACTCGAGAGGGCTTGGTGCAGACTGATTTTGGCATCTCTGCCTCAAATTTTACCCTCCACCCTTCTGCCACTCAGTGTGCCTCTTTGCTGGGTGGGAGAGCCTCGCAGGCTGGTGCTGGAGTCCAGCTGACCAGGGGGCTGCTGTGTTAATAAAAGCACCAGCAGCGTCCAGAAGCACGATACTTTCTCCCTTTCAGACTAACATGTCTTTCCCCATTTATGATGGGCCAAAGGTCGAAGATAGCTGCTCTGCCACTTCCATGGCTCTGCTGAAATTTTATGCCCTGGAATTGCTGTCAAGTTTAATGTTCTCATTTTATATAATGAAATAGCAATTGTTCCAGCTCTGCAGCCCGAATGAATTCGCATTGAAAAAGATTGAAAATTTTAGGTGAAATTTCGCAAAGTGCTCAGACCTTCAGCCAGTGGTCTTACACTGGATTAAAAGCAGAGATAAGCAGTATTTACTCGGAAAACTGCACCAGACATACCTGGAGAATTCTTTCTGAACCTAATGTCAATGCATTTGAGAGGAAACCATCAGAATATTTACCCATTTGTACAACTTCATCGACCTTTTCTTACAACCTCTTGTTAGCTTTTTCCTTTACAGGTTTTTGGTATAGATCCTTGGTTATAAGTCTACAGTTCTCTGACAAGTTATTGCATTGTAGAAAGGAAGGTCTTTCTGTTTTACACTTTTAAAATACAAAACCTCAAAATGATTGCCTCTTCAGTAGTATCTTTTACATAAGCACAGTCCCATCGACAAAACTCCCATTGACTTTGATAGATACAAAAGGTACGATTGAGCTTTAAGGAGAAAACATTATTATGCCTTAAAGGTGACACTCTGATGTTCACAGTACCTTCAGATCTGGTAGAGTCAGGGTTTACTTAAATGCTAAACACACGTCCCTTACAGTAATGAGCTACGATTCGGGAGTGCCCGGAGCACTTCCAAGCCAAGCCAAGAGATACTGAGCTACTCCTGAAGTTTTTCTCACAGTTCATTTGGTAATTGCTGGGAACGCCCCCAGAGGATCCCTGCTCTTCACTCTGCTGGAGGAAGCAGCACCCTAAGGTCTAGCTACATTTGCAGATTTTGACATTTTCTTCATTCCCCTCCTGGCAAGTGGAAATTGAGCTAAGTTTAAAGGCACGAGGTGTAGCTGTGATGCTGAAGCAGAGCCAATGAGCACAAATGCAGAACCCCAGAGTTACCTTTGGTCCCTCTGAATGTACTTGCATGTCCACAGCAGTGCTAGGGGTCACAGGTTCACCGCTGCAGCACCAAACCCTCTGCAGAGCTGTGCCTAAGCCTGTCCCTGGGGTGTCAAAGTAGCTTATGCTGTGCTGGGAAGAGAGGAAGAAAAATGTCTCCGTGACTACTAAGTCTAAAATCTGTATTATTGTCAAAGAAACAATAGCGGCATCAGCTGCTGCCGCTGCCCAGGAGCAGAGCAGTGTCATTAGAGGCACAGGGCAGGGTACCTCGGGGAAGGAAGGGATGCCTCCGGCACCACGTCCCTCCTTTTCCTCAGCAGCCTTGGGAGGCAGCAGCAGCAGCTGAACTTATAGGGCAGAGGCCTGGAAGAAACCAGCCAACGGGAAGTGCTTTTCCTTCTCCAAAGCACACTATGAACAAACTCATCACTGACTGCACTGGAAAACACAGCGGGTTGTGATGCTCCTCTAGCTCTTATTTAGCTGGCAGTTTGCCTTATGCTTTTCAGAAGACTGTTAGTGGCCATATTTCCAAGTGGCCCCGTGCTGCTGATTGCTGCTGCCATGCTTCAGACATGTTCAAAATGTCCTTATTTGAATTATGACTCGCAACAGCTGTATTTAAAATCGTATACTTCACTTTCACTTTCCACAATCAATATTGTTAACAGGGATAAAGCTACGGAGGGATAATAGAAAATATTTACACATTTCTCTCTGTGCAGTGCTCCCCAGCCCTCTGTGACCGCATCCCTGATCTCGACCACCCTCCACAGAAGGCTGCATCTCATTGCTGGACACGGGCAGCATGTCGGCACTGCCTCCAGCAGTGCGAGTGCAGCAGCAGGCGCTGGCAGCTGGCCCCAAAGGACCAGGATCTTTCCCTCGCGTGCTGCCCCAGCCATGGGGCCTCACACGCTCCCTTACGCCTTGCAAGAGGGAATGTCAAAAAGCACCACTGATCTCCCTGTGCCCGTGGGTGTCGGTGGGCACTGCTGCAGGGGGCCGAATGGAGGGCAGGGGCTCACCCACAGAGGGGTGCTGCTCACTGGGCTGATGCTTGGTGCCACCTCCTCTGCCACGTGCCAGGAGACTGCTCTGCCCACTGCATACCTGGCTGCCCCATCCTATATAACTATGCTACGTAAAGGCCATGCAAGTCCTTCCCAGATGCTCCAGTAAGGCTTTCAAGATCAGACGTATCTGATCTAAACTGATGCAGCTCCATCAAGACGTGGAGTGGTGTTGTTGTAGAGTAGCTAAAGCCTTCATTTGTTAGTTTTTATAATTGAATATACAACTCTTCCAATTTCAGGTAACGGACACCTTCATTTCCACATTGGCAAGGGGTTGATTTACTCCAATAAATATCGACCTGCTGTGATGAAGCGTTCTTATTATTAGGATGTATTGGTATAGCACAGATATCGATAGATTTTTGGCTCAATGTTGTATAAACATTTTACAATGACATATTTTGAACTTACGCTGACATGCTTCTCAAAATATTTGTGCTGGCGAGGAAGCTGTGAGCTCACTCAGTTATCTCTGACATGGCAAGGGCTGGGAGGATGACCAAAGATTCACTGGGGTTTTGGGCTGTTATCAGTTGTTTTGCATGTGCAAGCCCAAGCACAGGTCAGGAGTCTGTTTGCAGTGGGGATCCACTTTCAAAATTCACCCTATAAATCATCCTTCATTCTATCCATTGATAAATAATAAGGTACTGAAGCCTAAAGTTCTCACACCAATTTGTACAGCAAGGTTGTTTTATCTGCTGTTCAGAAATTTCCCAAGGGCTGCGTGGTGGAGCCAGGGACCCCCATCTCCCGCCCACGAGCAGCCCGGTATTTCAGTTCTGAAGCAGGCTGCTAAGACAGCCTTCTCCCCCCTTGCATTTGTGAAATAAAATCTATGAAGTTGCACTGTAAAAGCACTCTGACATGACAGGCTGAATGGTATGTAGAGTAAAATATGTGACCTACACTGTTTTAAGCGGGCTTTTTTTCCTGGAGAGCAAGATACATTTCTTTTTCTTAAAACGACCAAGTCAGCTACCGAGTCCCTTACTGAGCTGGGGCACTTTCGCACGAGCCACCAGCCTGGGCACAGCGTCAGCGAGAACCTCTGCCTGTCTCTGTCTCACCACGCAGGCGAACCAAATACTGGAGGAGGAACAGCCTATTTTTAAATCACTGTAATGGGCAAATTTTAGCTGCTCATTGGCGAGAGGCAATTCTCTAATCCCAGAAGAACCAGTATGATTTGAGCTGTCAGCAACTGCAGGCGGGATGGATTGTGCCTCTGGCTGTCAGGCAGCGCTGCGGCGCTTGCGGTGGACTTTCCTCCGTGATGGCACGTTGGCACGCGGGATCCCCAAACTTTTCTGAACTTGTTTGCTTTATCTTGATTAATAAGCTCAAGTATTTGTAAAGCTGAGGCCTGCCATTAAGGACACTATAAGCCATAATTTGTAATAAAAGGGATACCTTTTCCAATTGTCTTCAGCTGAAGCGGAGAGTCCCTGTAATGATTTATTGCCTTACTGCCAGGCTCTTGATAAGTGGACACCAAATGGCTCCTCATTACTCAAAAGCTCCTCTGATTTCTTGAACCAAAGTCCTTCCCAAGCTCCACTTAGTCCACTTTTCTTCCGAAGAAAATGAATCAAGGTCCTTCTCTCAGTAGCATATAAACTATTTTAGCATAAAAAATATCATAAATGAGAAAGGAGAAAATCTTGTTTGCTAAAGGGCTGCTGGATGAACTGCCTCTTGCCCTTTTGATAGCATCTTTGAAATGGAAATGGCCAGCTGCCTGACCTTCTGTTCAATGACCCTTTTTGTACAAAGTCAAATTGCAGTGGCTTCACAGCAGCAATTCACCTATGGACATAAACTAGATTTCAGGGGGGTATAGAATAGGAGGCTTCTATCTGCAGTTTCTTCAGAACATCTCCTCTGTGTTAGTATTTCCTATGTACACATCAAGAATCAAGCTTATAAAATAAATTACTGTTTATAAAAGGTATTTAGAGTTTTACTTCAGCAGCTTATGTCTCTCTACTTTTTTACATTACGGATGTAACAAGGTTTCTTTAAAAATCATTAATCAAAAAGATTTAGTATGTGAACAGTGCTAGACGCAATTTTGAAAAAAACCCCTCTATAATAAGTTATTGGATTGTGGCATTAATTATTTAACTCATTTTATTAGAACTCGATGAAAAAATATAATTCTAAGCAGGATGAAAGATCAGCAAAACCAAAAGAACAGAAGAAATATAATATTTTTAAATGTGTTGAGACTTAGGCATCCAAATTTAGAAATTGGCTGCCCATGTGAGATGTCCAAGAACTGTGATAACTGGCTTCCCTGTCCAACTTATGCCCTTGCAGCTTAGTTTATCCTGTGATACAATTGTTTTTTAAGAGCAGCCATTCTTTGTTAAATGTATTTGCCAAATTCAAGCCCATTCTTCCAGCTGGGGTAAATCACTCATGCTCTATTATACCAGCTGAGAAGCTGTCTGAGGAGGTTTCCCAGGTATTCATAGAAACATCAGACTCAGGGTGCTTGTTGGCAGGAGCCAGGACCAATGTGGGCCATGGCAGGGCTTCCCCGGCTGGAAATTCAGTCCTCTGCCTTGCACCACCATCACAGTGACTCATCCTTTATCTTTTAGCTCCATGCCTGTGTTTCTGCCAGCTGCCAAACGTCTCACGGCCAAAAGGAAAAAGAGGGTGATGTGTTTTTTAGCAACACATTTAGCAGTATTTCAACTGCGTCTAAAATTATGCCTGGATCATGTAAGCATAAGAAATCACTCATAACTGTCAAAAAAATTGGACCCTTAAGGTAGCCAGTACATTTTCTGATTAAAGCATGGCCCTGATTGTTGTTTTACCGCTAACAGCTGGTATGTTAAAGCTAAAATCTGAGTGTCAATTAATTCTGTATCAGATCAGCTGAGAAAGACAACTGTGCGCAAGCATATGGTCATTGCAGAAATAGGGCTGCTGAAAGCTGAGGGTGTTTGATGGTTTCAGCCTGTCGCTCTTCACTTATGATATTGTAAATGAGGCTAAAACAGTTTAATTCGTGTAACTGGCAGTCAGCAGGAGTGTTTAATTGAGGGAGAGGGGAGGGCTGGCAGCACTGGCAGGTTCTCTCGTGGTTGCTTGATGCGCACCGGATTGTGCCCAGTGGCAAGTTGCCCAGTCTTGTAGCACATGCGAAACCAGTTCATAATTACACCATAATTCAATCTGAAGTCTTGTTTCCAATAAATCCCTCATGAAATTAGTATTCTACCCAGCAGCAGCCCAGGCAGCTGCCAGCCCTGCCACCCCAGGACACAGCATGGGAGGGATCCCACAGCCCGAGTGTGTGCCCGTCACTCTTGGCAAGAGTGTGCTGGTCAAGGGGAAAGGCCACCAGCCAGGATGCCGTCGTGCTGCAGTGCCCTGTCCTCCTGCTCTTTGGCAATGGATAGACATGGCTTTCCTGTTTGGGATACACTAATGGCTTGGGAATTTTTTAGTTGGTTTGTTACAACACAACTTTAGAGTAGAAGGAAAAAAACAAGCAAAACGAGTAGACAGAGTACAGAGGATGGGAGGACTCCTCTTCTGTTCCTGCTGGCACAGGTCAAGCCAGGAGAGGTTTCAAGATCCCATTCTTAGGTCCCCAGGTTCATAGGAGCATCTGTGCATTTGCCCAAGTTTTAAGCATGTACTTATGCCCACTCCTACATAACAGCTCTCTCACATCACGTGAAAACATTGTCAAAGCCAACAAAATGAATTTCTATGTAACGTCTTGTAGAAGCTATCCAAGTTTTGATCCAAAAAGAGGTTTAGGTGAAAGTCAGGTTCCTGATTTCAGAAATACCATCCTCAGAATTAGCACCTGGCTGTATTTTTATTTCTGAGGTGCTTAAACTTAATTTTCAAAAATAAAGTTCTAGTGGCCACAGCTTCGTGCTGCCAGAAGCTCCTCCAGTACAACCAGGCTCAGTAGGTCAGTGCTTCTTGGAGTCCAAGAAGGGGATGCTCTTGATCTACTGTGCTTTTCTTTGTAACCCCCAGCCTGCCTGTCCTGTCTGGTCCCTCCTTTCTTTTCACACAGCTGGGGGAAGAGGTGTTGCCTCTCTTTGACAGAGAAGCCCCGTGGCTAAGGCAGAGGGAAACCTGGGTTTCTCCTATTCTGCCTGAGATGCTTGTGTACAGGCGTGTCGTGGTTATTGAACTGTACTCTTCTAGGGGAAAAGCTCATGGGGAGGCCAGGAGAGAAATTGCTCTTCCCCCCTCCTGTTGAGAAATCCAATTTGGAAGAGTCCCTGGAGGCAGTGAGAGCAGCCACGAGCCCAACCATCTCACTGAGAGTAAGGCACTCACCTAGGAGGCAGAACGGGCCCTGATAGCCATACACTTCATCCAAGGGCTGATGTAATTAAAAAAGACACAGGCAAATAGTCATCTGATGTTATTTCTTGTATAAAAGCATTTGAAATACTACTGACAGAGAAGGAAGTGTCCTTTCAAGTCCCATACGCGAAGGACTCTAAAATAGCCAAGAAGTATTTCACAGATGTTTAGAGGAAAATAAAAATCCCTCTCTGAGCTGAGAACAAGGATGAAATATTTAGACCAAAGGTTAGTGTCCTCCCATATATATAAACCTCCTGGGTCACCGGCTGTTAAGATAAAAATGTTTCCTCCGTAGTGGAGCCCCACGAAGCTGTAGCACCACTGCATTTACAGGAGAAATAGCAAAAGGGAGCAGAGCAGACATGTTCCTGAATGGCATCAAAACACAGGCGCAGAGATACCCAGAGACCAGAGTGTGAGTGCAGGCCCAGGCACATGTGTGTGGCCAGCTCAGAGCAGCCCAGGGCAGGGAGCAGCACTGGCTGCTGGGGACCCGCCGCCCCTTGCACGGCCACACACCCCTCGCATGGCCTTGCACCACCTCACCCATGGGTCTTCTCCCAGGCCAGGAGGGAGGAAAAATTTCGAAGCACACTCCCTGCTGCAGAGTAAGGCTCCTGGGGGGGCTGAGGACCTGTGTATCACTCCAAGTTGAGAAGTTTTAGAAACTTTTCCAGAGAAAAAGTGATCTTTGTTCCCTATCTGGAGCTTGTCCCCATGAGCACTGCATGTTGGCGGCTCCCAAGGAAATGCCCAGCACCCACCCATGAGATCCACGTGGTTGGGGGAGCTCCCGGCAGGAGGGAACCTTTTGGAACACCCCCAGCTGTCCCTGCAACCAGGCATCCAAAGACGGGCTTTCCAGGAGCTACCAGCCGTTACCTTCACAGCGACAAACCAAAATGTTTATGCTTCCTTTTCATCCATCCCATCCCAGCGAACACAAGGCTAGAATAACCATGGGAGCACCATGTTTGGAATGAAAATGGCAGCACTTTTTCATTGGGAAGGCCTTTTATCATCTCCCCTTTCACCAGTGGCACCGTGACAGTGAAAATCAGTTAATGCAGTCCTCACACATCAGCACTAACCCCGCAGATGCCAGGAGCCTTTGACAGAAGAGCTTCGTACCCTGGAGGAAGTTACCTAATTCCTAAAGGTCTTTACAAGTTTGGCACTCCCTGGTGTTTCTGCACAGTAGCGGTGCAGGATTAGGGGCACTGCACAGACAGTGCCGCGGACAGAAGTGCTGTGCTAATACCCCTCTGAAAATCATCTGTTGGTTTGCTTAAAATCCAGGGGTCCCAGGTTAAGGAACGATCACTGTTGTACTCAGATTAAATACGTTTATCTCCCCAAAAGGAATAATTATGGAATCCCAGATTAATTCAATTATTTTACTTAAAATAACAAGCTGAACCCTGCAGTGCAGCTTAACCAGCCTAATGAGCACAACAGCGAGGATGAGCACAGCGCTAGCTAGGGGGAAGGAAAAAGTGGTTCAGAAACCAGTGTGAGAACATGCAAATAAAACACCTCCTACGTTTTCTGCCTTGCTCTTATAATCATTGCCTGTGCTTTGAGGGACTCTGCAATGCACAATTGCTTGTGTCCCCTTATTTTCTTCCAAACAGCCGACTGTTTAATGACAGGAGTATCACGCAGATCCTAGTATATGGATTGAAGATGCCGCTTCTACATTTTTCTGCTTGTTGCTATTTTTCCTGGGTTGTGAATATTTTAAAGCACATGCCAACTCTTTGCCTCTAAAAAATCAATGGAAGTTTGGCCGTTGACTTTAACAGAGCTGGATCAGATCTGAAGGTCTGTACCCCCCACCCCCTTTTTAAATAAGTGGGCATTTTATAGGATAATGGTCCTGGAGCGTATTGATTGGCCTCAGCTAGGCTGTACATTGCCCTCACTGGAAAATGTAAAACCTATAATGGGCCGAACACAATGGGGATGTGACTGACATGTGCCGAGGGCATTCTGGGGCTCAGGGCTGCACTCTGCTTAGGGTGCCGCAGTGGTGGGAGGCCCGGCACAACCACACTGCACGGAGCCTAAGTGTCCATAAGCCCACATCTGCTCTGTGGGGATGGCGACCGTGATGCGACAGGCTTTGTGTCCCTCTGCAAGGATGGCACACAAGGCTGCATGTTTCCCTGCCCACGCTGAAGCGACAGCGGATGACACAAAATGCTGCAGGATGCAGCAAAAGTGTGATGTGGAAAAACAGCATCGTTTTGTCTTACTGCCCCCTTTATGTATCAGTAGCATTGAATATTACTATGGCTAAAGTAAGTGTGGAGAAACCTTTGGGGTCACGTAGAGATGGTGTGAACCTTAGAGAAGTGCTGGTGAACATATCAGCCAGCCTCATCACCACCTCAATTCAGCCCCTGCCTCATATCCAGGGTCTGGGTATCCATATTTGCTGCTCTGTGCAAAGAACAAATCAGAACCACTGTCCTGGAAAAAATCTTTCCGATATAACAACTGATGATGTGAGCCCACGTCAGCGGTAGCCTCTTATTGACCGGTGGGGGTTTTGGATCAGGCCCTCCCCCGTGGTCATTTCCAGAGGCAATTATCCTGATAGCTCCTGCTTTGCCTTCTGTCACGTAGTGCGATTGCTCTGGGGCTGGCCAGGCGACCACGCTCTCCTGGAAGCCATTTCCCTTCACTGAACTTTGATTGTGAGGAATAGGTTATTGTCAGGGGTTTGAAAAGGAGACCGAGCACGAACCTTGCCGGATCGAGGCACCGGCTCTTTTCATGGGTAAAACCAAAACAAAACAGTTTCCTTCTGATGGCCCCCATGGTTAAAATGCAATCTGCACGTGCGAGCCGGTTCAGCTGAATACGGGAATACACTGTACGAGGCTGTTTGCTGAAAAACATCACATACTGCTTTCTGCTTCCCAGACATAGGAGTCTGCACACACAAGAAATAAAGTCTGAGTTTTGCAGAAATCAGAACAACTTTACTTTTTTAAAAAAAAACCCCTGACTTCACCTCCCTTAAAATAATGTTTTAGGTACAGTATTAATGAAAAGCTACTGTCATAAAAGCAGAGAATGTGGGTGGCAGCCAGGGTAATAAAGGTAATGTAAAAATCATAGAAAGTTGATGTGTGACATGTACCAGCGCCATTACACAGGCTGTGCACGCACGTGCATGATATTCAGGACACCCTCTTATCAGGTTTAATTGTATTAGTGCCCACTGCTCATCTATATCCCGTATAAACGCAGTAAGGCAATCATTGGAAATAAGCATCGCGAGGTAAGGCAGAGAACGCAGCACCACAGCGGCTTCTCTCGCAGTTGGATTTGACATGCTTGCATAAACACATAGAGGACGATTTTTATTGTTCTATTTTGGGTAACAAATAACAAAAAAAACCCACCCAAACCTGAAATAATTTGATCCCATTTTTTCCATAAAGGAAGAAGCCAAACTACTTATGGCTACAAAGACAGAGGAGATTGTATTAAAGGACTGTGAATCTGGACCTCTTTGTTGTGTTCGCAGGGATTTTCAGGGTGATTTAGTGTGGATTGATTTGCAGTTTATTCCGCAGCCATTGTTTGTAATGTGCTTTGCAAGCTCATGTACTCTGAACCTTAATTGTTCTAAATTAAACTATGGGGACCAGACAGAACACATTTCAATCAGAATTACAAAATATTGCACCAAATTCCTTTGGGATACATAATCTCTCACTATGTCTGCAGCGCTTGTATACATGAAGGAGGAGTGAGAAAGCATATTTAGGAAGACATTTTACTATAATTTAATTTACCCTTTTCCATTGGTAAAGCAAACAAGGACGGGAATATTGGCAGAAACAAGCAAGTGAAGTCCTTCTGAAGCTGCCTCACAGTGGTATTTTTCACACCCTGCTTAAGGAACTGATCATGCATAATTCTCCGCACAGGGCACGGCTGGAGGAAAGTGCTGCCAGCAGTGAAGCTGGGTACTGACTGGGCTCACAGTGATGTTGCCAGGGTATGGATGGTAATAAAAGCCTACTCAGGCTAGCATAGGAGAAAGGAGAAATATAACTTCGACTGATTTGAGAAATTCTGGGCAAAAGAAGCTCAGATATCAGAAGGGTTGGAGTCCTTTTAAGCCAATATGCCTTTAGTGAAAGAACTCTGTAATATTGACTTGAAAATTACCTTTGTGTATCCTTGCTAGGACTGGCCTGGCCAAGGAAAACTTTGTTTTGCTTTTCTCTCTTTTTTTAAAATTCAGACAATTGTTTCAGACAACTAGAATCATAGAATGGTCTGGGTTGGAAGGGACCCACGGATCATAGAGCTCCAACCCCCATGCTACAGGCAGGGCCATCAGGGCCACCAACCTCCATGCCTGGATCTACACAAGGTTGCCCAGGGCCCCATCCAACCTGGCCTTGAACACTTCCAGGGACGGGGCATCCACGAGGAACTGCTGAAGTTCCTCTAAAGAATAATGGAGAGACTTTTCTGATAAAGAAGTTACATAATTTGGGAAAAAAACACTCAGTGAGGATGAGAAAGAGCATGAGAATGCAGGAGGGGTGGCAAAGGCAGGAAGGGATTTTGGGGAAGAGCAGGTGATACCAGGATAAAACCCATGGGCATCAGGAAATGAAGGCTCAGGAGAGCTCTGCCACATGGAATCAGATGTCTGGCCTGCACAAAGTTCTTCTGCTGAAGCCCCAGTACAAGTTTCCTTTTCTGTACGGCACTAAAATTATTATGGGTTAAAATTAGAAAATTATTTTGGAGATTACCAGAGGAAAAGTCTTTCTATGCCAGGCAAGGCAGAGGCCCGTGGGCACCACAACATCCCATGCCTGGAATGTGGTCATCATAATTTTAGGCTATATTCTGCATTGCTGTTGTGGTGATTTGAACTGGAACCTCCCAGCAGTGGGGTCTCGCAGCAGCTTTGGGGGCAGAAGCAAAGTCAGGATGCCAGTTTGCCCCAGGCTGCACTGCAAGGGGACCACCTGAGGCTCCCTGGGGTGGGCAGAGGGGCAAAGGAGGATACCCTTACATCATGGGGCAGATGGTGTAAGAACTCCTGAGCTGGTCCCTGAAAAACAGTGAACTTTTGTGGCAGAAGTAAAGAAGGAGATGTGATGAAGGACAGAGACTGACAAGCCTTGGCTCTGGCCAAGGGGTCAAGTACTGTTTACACAGCCAGTCCTTGGAAGGGACCATGATTTTGGGATAGGAATTCAAGTCCTTTCCACGCTCACAAGTATCAGTGCCTCTCCCTGTCACTTCTAGTCTAGAGAAATACGGATCAACTGAACAGCAGCTCGACAAGCTCTGGAAAGTCACAAGTGATTTGTCAGAGCTTTTTCGCTGTGAGGTCACTAGGAGGGAGAGCGCATTTAGGCACCGTATGTGTCCCTTTTTATCGACTGCACCTGTGCTTCCATGCCGAGCCTGAAACAAACCCGCCTCATACTCAATTTAGCATAGCAGTCTGAATTAGTTAATTTTAGTCAGTCAGTGATTGTTATTGCTAAGATCCACCACTGCTCTGCATTGCACAGGCATTAAAATTAGTGTGAAGATTGACAGCCTTTTTCCGGAAAGAATAAAAGTATCTGCACATTCATGATGAATATAAACAGAAAGGTCAAGACTCAAAACCCAGCAGTCACCTATATAGTCTCCGAACAGTAGACTGTCTCATAAGGTCACAACTCATTTAAGCCCAGTGCTTCCTCTGAATGCTCTGGCAGATGTACGTAAGTGAATGGCTTATTTATCATCAAAGACTGAGCTCAAATATAACTTTATTGAAAACACTGAGTTTTTACTCTTGTTTTAATTTAGACTACCAAATTAAATTCAGTAGTACTAGGAGGATAGATTCAAATGCTCAGACTGAGATAATACTGACCGAAGACCCTGTTCTCAGTGCTAGGAATAGTCTGACTGCCTCCTTATGTCAGTGGCTTTCAATCTCTTAAATGCTTATACATTTAAAATCTTCTGCTGGAGGAAGGGACCCTTATTTTGAAAATTTAAGCCAATTGACTATAGGTTTGGTGTCCTTGGGTTGTCTTTTATAGTGTTCACAGTTGTCAGACCACAGGTAAAAAACCCACTGAGTTATTTACATAACCCCCTTTCCCCTGGTACCTGAATACTCCAGTCACTACAGATTTATTTTTATTGCAATGATGTGAATTAGAAGAACATTATTTTTCTCATTCCACCCACCTGAAGAGCAGAGACATCAAGGGTAAGATATTAAAACCAAACAAACAGAAATCTAAGATTAGCTGGCCAAATCCATCCTTCTGAGCCTACTTAATGTAAAAAAATCCAGCAAGTCATGTTTTGCAATATCCATAGGCAGGACAGGATTCTCAGACCCATTTATCCTTTCCACAAGTGATTCGATCTACTGAATCCTTATTCACAGCGTTATCATTTCTTCAGGGTTGAGATTTGGCTTCTCCAATTTTCAGAGTGCAAATGAAGACAGACAAGATGCAAATTGCAGGGCCAAAAATGAGAGAACAGTAAGAGCATCATTTACAGTGGTAATCACAGAGAGATTTTAGGTGTAGTGCTAACTTAAAAATTAAAATGATATTAAAGTCTTTGCCTACAACCAGAGGCACCCTGTGCATCTGGCTAATTAGTCTTTGTAGGATCTCTACTGCAACAGTGCTCCAAAAACGTAAACTCATTTTGTTACAACTGGCTTATTTAGAAGGAGACACAAAAATACAGACAACTGCACTGAGAGAGACCCGCTATGTGCCCTGTTGGTAACCACATGAGATAGGAAATCTTAAAAGATTTCCTTGGGTCGAGCACAGTGTATTTCCTACATGAAAACAACAGTGTCACACAACTTGGCACAAGGGTGAACACTTGGTATGCACAGACCTGGCTTTGCCCATGCCAAACGCTGCTGTAATCCCACTGCCAAAGGATGTGCCTTGTGTTCAGAGCGCCCATCCCACCCCCCTGCAAGATGCAGAGGACAAGGTGCAAGTAAATAAAATATATGCTGATTACAGAACTGCTTACTTCTCTTTCCTCTGGTGTTGCCATACAGAGAGAAAGTGAAAAATATTTTTTGAGAGAACAACTCAGCAGCTACAGTTTCTAAGTAAAGCTTATTATTTGTACAGCAAAAATCAAAACAACCTTTTATTTGTCACTGCAGGGAGAAGAAGAAATATGATTCCTGTCTTCTGGCTCTGTAATGTCCTCTCCTTCAGCTGTGCATTTTGTCCAGTTGTGTCTTATCATGTTAGTAAAAGAAGGGTTTCTGCTTCTTTCTTTCTTTTCCCCCCATCTCTCTCTCTATTTTTAATACCTCCCTGTTCTTGACCTGACCTCTTGCTCATGTAACATCTCAGTTTTTAAATGGTCATTCACTATCACCATTTCTTTTGGGAAACACGTTTCTAAGCCTAAGCATACAAGATTATAGCCGATTTCTTAGCTTACTGTGTAGTGTGTTTCCCATGTGATAGCTTCTCCTCAGGAAAGCTATTCTTTCATGCAGCCATAGCACCAGCATTGATCAGTGGAAAAGTTCAAGGCAGCAACTCATCAAGCACAGCTTCAATACTAGATTCCAGACAAGGTCTGCAATAAATAAGACCAGTAACAAAGCATCATATTTCCTCCTTACACAGAAAACCCACAGTGACACAGTTCTAAATTTCAGAATATAAGGACAATTTCTTCTCTGCATTGGAGCAAGATGAAAGCTGGAGGTATACTCCTTTTAATATAAACTATCTTTAAGTAATCATGAATTTTTAGGATGCTATCCTTTGAAGTGTGCTAGCATATAATTTTAAATGCACGGGCTCTTACTGTATGAGGTATTTCAGTATCTTCACCGAATAGGACTTTGGTCTCTGAACACTGTGATATTATTGAATATGAGTGTTTAGAATATATTATTCTGACCCCAGTGTTAGTTACTGCTTTTTATGAAATATAATAATGGCTCCAAGATTTCAATGTTAGCTAACAAAAAAAGAACAATCTAGTGCTGTAAGCAGATAGGAACAAAATTCCAAATAGCAGTGTGATAAAAAAATATACACCCTATGAGGCCCTCACAGATTATTGCTATTGATTTCTTTCCTGGAGACGTGGAAATGTTACCAGATGGGGTGTTAGGCAGTAAGTGTGTGGGTGCAAACGCAGTTTATTGCTTGCTGTCTAGAAATCACTGAAAACCTTCACAATTCTGTTTGGCTGTGTCACATAAAAAGGTAAATTTTTTGCCCTACACCAGTCCTTACAAAAAGCTACATGACATGCTATAGCAATGAGCATACAGTAAATTTGTCTCTAAGGAAAAAAAGATCAACAAGGGAATTAAACACACACAGATACATGCACACACTTCCCAGGGACCGTAAAATGCCTCGCACATATTTGAGTATTTGTCCTCATCTTGGTCATATCCTTGCGCTACGTTGATTTAAATTCATCTGAAAGACTAAATTGATTTATTTCATGGTTTGTCTCTTTTACTTCTGCCTGGAACACTGGGCTCTGTCTTGTATTTTATGCTTATGGAAGTGCTAATAAGATTTGCTGTAGGTTTCTAAAAGTCAGGTACTGGAGCTGGAGTATAATGCACAACTGTGTCTGACCCCCTCGGGGATGCACCCATTAAAAAAAAAAAGGCTGACCTTCTGTCACTTTCTTCCTCCTCCCTTTTAATGATTCCTTCTATATCCTTTTGAGAAGATCTTTACAGCCCTTTGACCCCTGTTAGAACAGGAAGACTTAAACAGCTAAAAGTACCCTCAATATCAGTGGTTGCCAACAGGAGCTCAAGAGGCTTTTTAGGAAATGCCAAAAGACAATAACCTACATTTTCAATGCATTTAGAGACAGGTCCACATTCAATATTGTATAATTCCCCTTTCGTTTGCTTTAGCGCAGCACACGCCTGTGCTGAGCCGTGGCCTGACAGTACAAACAGACATTCCCCCAGCAGCAAAGCTGCTGTTTTGTCAGCAAACCCATTTTTAATGAGAAAGCAGCAAATCTGTGCTAATTCTACACATTATGTTGCTTCTTATTCAGCCTTCAGAAAAACAGAACTGCGTGCTTTGGAAGGATCAAGCAGCTCTGGCTTTGCTCCAGCAGCAGTGCCCACCGCCACCTCCCCTCACTCCTTGCTGATTCCCAAAACTTGTAAAATCCTCCACCACCCTGAGCCCAGCCCATGGCACTGTGCTCCGCACGGAGAGGTGGCACAGCAGAACTGGGTCATGCCAAGCTGAAACCAGCCTTTGCCTGTTCTTCTGTGGCTGTTTCTCAGTGTGGAACAACCTGGCAATCTGCAGCAAAGCCGATTGGTGCTCCCAGCTGGATAACATCTTGTTACTAAGCTCAGACAGAGGCATGAGCATCTGGTGGGACAAAGCCTATGTGGGTTGGCTAGAATGAGGTGAAACCAAGGGGTGAAAGTGCCGTTGCAAACAACTGCTTACGGAGGCTTGATCAGGGAAGGCAAAGGAATGTTGCCAGTGTGCCTTTCTGTGATGTTGCTGATGCTTCTTGCTTTCTGTGGAAGAGCAGCCCCTGATTCTGCTGTGAACCTCTGCTCAGATCAAGGTAAGCAGGAGGACTCATCTGAGCAGGGCAGCTGACTAAACGGCCAGTGCTGAGCTGGGGCTGATGTGCTGAAGAGCAGCAACGTGATGGTGGAGAGAAAACTGGCTGGGAAGTTACATGGACTGTTGCAGTGGTATCAAGCAATCTCACCGACATCTTGTTGATGCATGTCATCAAATAAAACATCATTAAAACACCAATTAAGCAGTGTGATGTAGCCATGATATTGAAAATTCAGGGAATAATGTTTTGGGATAACAAATAATTTAACAGAAACTGAGGCAAATCCACTCAAGTCCCCCACACTACTTTGCACCTGATCTTTAGGAACACTGACCGTAAGAGAAGAGCTGGAGCTGTGCTAAAGTTGACCTAACCCATCTCACCGAAAGTTTGCAAAATGTTCCCCAATGCAACCAAGCCCCTGAGCTATCAGCAGATGCAAGAAAGGAAGTAAAATCTGAGTTAGACTGAGGAAATAAAGCGAACAACAGGGGCGTGTAATAAAAAGGTATTTCAGGAAGGACAATTAAACACAGACAATTAGGTTTCTTGTGGTATCTCCCCAGACTCTGGTTAATGTTCATTGCTTGCAGCACACGCTAACCTGGATAGCTCAAGCAGTTTTCCACTGAAGTGACTTAAAAGAATTTATCTTGATGCAAGTGTACCTAAGTACTGCAATGGAGTTCAGCCCTTTTGTGCTGAGAATGAAGTACTCTTTAAACATACAAAACAACTGTCGACGGTCTGTTTGAGCAATTACAGTATGGAGACTGAACTGTCATGGATGACCTTATTGGGTCATTTGTAGACCAGTAGGCTTGGAAAATTGATGAAACTCGTCTTCATGGTAGAGATTTCAAAGGCAGTAACAAGGAGATCCCCATATGAGTGATGTTCAAGCACTACAAAATGAATGGCCATGAATATAATTGGGCAATATCCCATATAAAGTGTGATGCTCCAGACAATGAGGGATTTTATATACAATTCACTCTAAAGGAAAGAGAGTCTTCTGTTTGCATGTTTGCATGACTAGTGAATGCATGACCTAGTGGACAATGCAATAATAACCAGGTAGCCTTGGTGTTTCATTGACAAAGGATGAATCTTAGCCTGATATTTTCCATAGAAACTCTCCCAAGATCTCAGAACACGCACACAGCAGAGCATCACTCCCTTCTCATTCTGCAGACTCTGCAGTGGCCACACAATGTACACAGATACAGAAGTGATCCTTGTTTCCCTTAAAAACATTAGCAAGCTAGACCAGGAATTTCCTCCTTTGCAAATTTGCAAATCTGGCAAAGAGCAGTAATTTCACAATTTTGAGTGAAAAAAGTAGCAGCCCCAAGAAAGGAAAGGTGAAAAAAAGAAAAAATGTTAAGATTTTCCTGCAAGCTTCTTGCTGCAGATGAAAAATGAATTGCAACATTGGTCTGATAAGCCTTGTAGGCCAAAACAAAGCACAGCCGAGAGTCCCCAGCTCTTGCTTTGTCCTCTCTGAGGCACCGTGTCCCTTGGGGACCAATTGTGTGGCTCAGAGTCCTTTTGCCTGGTGGCCTGTCATGGAGTCTGTTGGACTATAACTCACAGCTGCTATTTCAGAAACATTTATTTTTGTTTAGTTGTTTTAATGTATTTCATACACACACATGTGCGTGCACACACATACAGGCAGCGAGAAAAGCCTGGCTCTGCTTTTCAAGAGGCCTAGAGTGCCCAGGCGTTTCATTCTTTTTCATGCATTATCTTCAGAGGGCTTCAGGAGTAGAGGAGTATTTATTTATGGATTAGATTGACAGAGTGCTCCCTACAAGTGCTCCGGATTCAGCTCTATTGAATTTGGTGCACTTACACTGGGGTCCTGATACTGCAGAGCAAGGGGAACCAGCCCCAGTGATGTTCTCAGTCCAGACGCTAAAGCTAAGAATATGGTTAAAGTGTTTGGGGACTGGAGCGCCAACCTCTAAATATCACATGAAAATAAATGTCCTATGATTCTCACCAGCTCCTGAAGCTGTAAATCTTTTAAGTTTATCATGAAATATTAAATAAGCAAAGGCAACACTACAGTCCAGAATGAGTCTGACACTCAAGTCAGACCTTCCAGCCAGCAGCCTTCACGGGGTACATATTTGCGTTTAGAATTCATTAGTATTGAGGCACATTACAAAGCACTTCTTCCTCTAAAATGGAAAAATATTCTCCCAATTTGCATCAGGACTTAACTAACAAAGAGCCACCAAACCTTAGGTTTCTACTTAGTACATACATCTTGTGTATCAGACAGAACAGGCTTCGCGTTTAGCAAGAAGCCCTTGGTAGGAGCAGTTAGTACCGTGTAATAGCAGCCGCTTGTTAATGAAATCCATCCTTGAAAGGAGTGATTTTAGAATTCTGCAATAGCCAATGAAAATTACATGCAAACATTACGGTCATTTGTTATCATTATAAATTGTGATAATGTCATGGCTGACTTACAAAGATGATGACCTGAAAGGCCATGACATTATGACATTACATTTTATCAATAATGAAAAATTGCTTCTTTTGCATGATTGTACCAGAGGTGAGCCAGGACCCTGGAAGGCTGCTGGCTCCTGCAGACCAGTCTCAGCGCTGAAGAGGAAAACAGACTGATAAAGAAGTATTTGGGGAAAACAAACAAGCCAACTATAGCGAGACCAGAGACAGGAGAATTTATTTATCTCGCAGTATTTAATTTGAATTTCTGAAGTCCTGGGTGATATATGTCTTGAAGACAGCACAGGGGAAGATTCACCCAATGCAAGGAGCTTACAATAGGCTCCTTCCAGTACTTAGACAGTACAGGGAAAGCCTTGGGGACCAATGAAGCCCTTAATAGAGGAGTTTAATGTTTTCAATGGCATTAACTGACAATTCTGATTTGGTTGTTTTCTAATCCAGCCGCTCTCTCCATTGCCTAGAGTGGCCCTCTTCCACGTACCTCAGACAATCAGCTGTAAGTTGGATCTTTGCGATACACGGGACTGTATCTGTCTAACTGGGAGAGGTGGGATGAACAGGTCATTGTGTAGGGAAGTCATTTAAAATAAATACAGCTCAGCTATTACCACTGGTACAAGTACTGTAATTTGACAGCTGCTCCAACAGCCAAAAACTGAAGTCCTGCAGGACTTGCAGTTCTGCTGTGTGAGAGATGCTATTTCTCCTAACTGTACAGAAACCTGAGCACAGATGCCTGGGCGGGTATTTACACCTGTGAGAACGTGTAAGTCAAACCTCCAGCCTCATCGTTGCTAGGGCACAGGAGAGCTGACCCTCCCCGAGGAATTGCAGGAGGTTTGGTGACCTCCACGTACTTTCTAGCACACTGGGAGACCCAAACCTCTTACAGAAACACCATGGTCACTTCTGTGTGCTCCCTGTGCAGCGATTCCTCCCTCCACTCATGGAGCACAGTATATATCCAAGAAGCATGACACAGAGTCCCTCTCCTCAGATATAACTGGCCTTGACGCACACAGCAAGGGGGACAGCGCTGTGCAGCCTCAGCACTGCCAAGTGCTGTTTTCCAGGACCAGAGAACAAATTACTCACAGACAGTCGCTAAACCGCCAAAATCCTGTGTGCAACTGGCTCCTGCACTCCTGCCTGTTGTTTCACTGTAAGAGCACAGAGTCCATAGCTGGACATCCAACCTTGGTCGCTGATCAATGTCCTGCCATCACGCACTCCAGGCAAAGCCCTGAGCAAAGCAAGTGGGGTCTGCCCCGTGCCTGGTGCTCCCACTGGCATGGGTCCTATGAGAAACATGTCATCCTCCTCAGTTTGAAGAGAACAGGGACTATAACCTGAGTTCTGACCCAATCCTAAATTCCTCCAGTCCCTGGAGCAACAAGAAGTGAGCATTTAACAAGGAGGGATGCTTGCTTCACAGCATTCCCTCCACCAGCCCCACTAAGCCCACCCATATGGGACAAAGCTCCACTCCTCTCTGAGGTGGGTACGTTATTGCCGCAGAGATGCCTGTGTATAAATACGTGTTCTCACTGTAATTGTTTTGAGAACATCAGCTAAAAAGCCATTGTGTATTTGTAGCAATATTTACAAGGACAGGTTTATGGTGAACGTGGAAAGAAATGCCCATAGTGATTCTCTCACATGCTACAATATGAAGATCAAAAAAGGAAAGTTTATCATCTTACTTGCTGGTTTGCCAAGGCTGCAATGTTTCAGACAGGTCTATGTGGTGATGGTTTCTCAGTAAATAAAGACATAATGGTGGGTTTTTGTTGTCGTAGGTTTTTTCTTTTTAGCTTGAAAAATATAATTAAAGAAAAGTTGGAGGCACTGTGGTACCTTCTCAGCTGGCAGTAAAGAGGCAAATACTGTTCTTACACAGGCAGAAATTCCTAAAATAAAGACTAGAAGAAATCTAAAAGTTTAACCTTTAGAGTACAAAGCACATTTTATTTTCTTATCTTTTATGCAGGTATTTCATTGCAGCCACAGAAATTATTTATTTGATGCCATTTCCTCACAGTAACGGCTTCTGTACACGTTCCCTTGGTGCCACTGGTCTGAGTGTGGAAATTAAAAGCAGTAGCACCTTATACCTGAAAGATATTACAGAACCACTGCCTTAATTCTAGCAGAAAGGATGGTGCTGGCAGCAGGGTAAGGCAGCTGCTTGCCAGCACACAGTGCAGGAGCAGAGAGAGAAAGCCTTGACCAGTTTCACCTAAGAGGTTCACTTTTTGTGTGCATATGGGCTTCTGCTGGTGGTATGAAATCCCAGGGCATCTGCCAAGACGTATTGCTTAATGTTCTCTGCTTTTCAAGGGTTCAGTAAGCAAAAGGGGTTATCCTGAGCAAGCTGCTATGACCGTGACAGGAGCAAAACACCTCTGTGTATAAATTTGAAACCTTTAACCTCCTAACTGTCAAATTTCAATATTTCTGGTCACAGTGTTAAATGCACCCTAGCATTTTTATTGAAAGAGTTTTCTGTGTATCCAGATGGAAAAATCAAAGTTTGCTTTTATATTTACACACTGTTAGTAAGTTGTTAAAAAAAGAATAAAACAAGGTGACTACCAGCAATATTTTGTATTAGTGTAAGCTTTACAGCTTCAGCATAATAAAATAGCATCCCTATTTTCTCTGTAACTTGTGACGTACACTGTAAATGACTTACTGTTATTGCTTTTTTAATATACACTGCATCTTACTAATGATAAACAGACTGTGCTGTGTCAAGGCTGAGGTTCCAATCAGACAGAAAGGAATATGGGAAAAGATGAGATGGGATAAAATATTACCTTAAAAGAAAAAGACTTTAAGTCTAAAATCTAGTTTCCAAGCCCTTCAAATATCAGTGCACACCTTACCTATTCGTTTTCAGTTCAGACTTTTCTCCTTTACATATAAAAAGGGCAAGACTGCCACTGATAGACACAGTGATCTTACACTGCCCTACCCAGAGGTGCCCTTATATTTTGGTATCTTTTCCTGCTCGGTCTATTTTTGTGCATGAATCCCCTATCATTCCATCACAAAGACCTTTATGACAGCAGACTGGTGAAAGAAATAATGGCTTTAGAAAACCATTTTCCTTTCAAACAGCAAGTAAATATTATCAGAGATATGTGTGACAGTGATGGAGAAACCTGACATGGAGCTGGCCCTTTCATGGGAATCACTTGGCTCTTGCTCCCTTCAGAGCAGCCACCACCAGGAGCTTCAGCAGGGAGCATTAAGGATGACATTTATGAAGCCTCTACAAGGCAAAACCTTCTGAAATGTCATAATCAGCTGCAGTTGTGACTGGCAGAGCTGCTCCCTGTGAGCCCCTCACAGCCAGGGCACAAGCAGAAGCCCAGCCTGCTCTGCCATGGCCTCCAGGACAGCTGCTGCCTGTGCGGCGCAGTCGCTGAGCGGCCCTCGCAGGGCTGCCTGCCTTGAGCTCCTTAGCTGTGAACGCATCAGGATTGAACATTTATCGTTAAGCCCTGCTGCCAAGGAGAAAATGTATTTCTGGGGCAATGAGAGGATTACAACCCAGTTTCTGATCTGCCACGAGCCCGTTTTACACCGGGGTGACTTTTGGCTTGAGTTAAGTTCCTCTGCTTTATGTGGAGTAGATGTAATCAGAACAAAGCTTTAAGCACCTATTTCTTCTCCAGAAGCATCTCTGGCTCAGGAGGACAACAAGATGGCAGTACCGGCATCCCTCGGTATCAGCGAGCAGAGACCTGTTGCTAAATGGCCCAGCTTTTTCGGAGGCGAAAGCAGCAGCCACAGCACTTTTGGAGTGGAACATTTTCTTGGGTTGCTGGCACATCTTGCACGCCTGAAACCTGTTCCTCTCCTTAGCACTGCATGGACAAACACTGGCACGTGCAATCAGGTCTGCCTCTAACCTCACTGAGTTCAGGAGTCAGACTGTTACTAAAAGGGCAACAGAGGAAAGCAACCAAATTTCCTCTGCTAAATGTGAAGGAAGATGTTTTCTCAGAATGGGTGAGTATTCCCTCCCTCCTTGGCTGGGTGCAGGAGGGCTCCATCAACTCCATCTCTTCCCTGTGTCCCATAGGATACTGCCCTCCTCCCTGAGGCACATCTCTCTGAGCTGGAGAAACCTCTGAATGCTGCAGGGAGTATTTACTGCTGAGTGATTTTAGCTGTATGCACTACCCAGGGCTGTCTCATGTGTCCTGTCCTGGAGTCTCAACCCTGGTTGGGGGTCATGTGGTGGGAGGTCAGGCTTGGTAATGTGAGGCTCAGGAGAGCTGTGAGCACAGGGATCACCCATGCGCGGAATGGCTTTGTGGGAGACCCTGCAAAGGCATGGCCAAGCTGCCTTGTCCAAATGGACACAGACACAGTCCCCACCTGCTTCTCTGAGGACAGGGGTGTTTGATTTATTTAAAGGAGGCACATTGCTAGCAGTTGGGGAAAGGTGTGTCACTGTGACATGTGACTTGGCTTGAAGAAAACAGGGTGTCAAAATGCTCCTGTTCTGAAGACACAGACAGCAGCAGTTACTGGAACCAAGATGGTTAAATTCTCTTCTGAAATTAGCAATGATTTCCATGGCATTGATAAAAACCTGCAAACACGTGGCAATTGCACCTACATTTGCCCCATTTCATGTGGAATTATTGGGTAACTGCTCAGGTGGGATATACTGGGGTGGGACTACCTGCTGGGTAGGACCTGCTGGGGTGGGACCTTCTGCTTTACTCCTCTGCCAGTCCCTGACAGTGCCTGCAATTTTCCTAGGAAATACTTGTAGCCTTATTGGATTTCACACAGCTCAAAATGTCAACACAACCTGAAAATCAACAATTCTGCTGTTCTGATCAGAAAAGAAAGGATGGTGAGATCTGACCTCACTGTCATAAAATACAGAGAGGTCTTATACTGAAAAAATAAAACAAAATGCAAAGAAACAGTGGTTCTGTCCACATGAGGCACTAGGGCCATTTAGTCCTACCAGTCCTTTGAAATGCCCTATTCAAAAAGGTACTTGGCATCCTTATTGCATTTAGGAACTTGCTTAAGTTATTTCTGGATTTATCTGAGATCCATTACTAATTGCAATTGTTTTTTCCTGTTGAAGAACAGGAACCAGAGCCTGCAGAAAGTCCTTGGGTTTAGCAACATTTTCTAAATGCATTGTGACAGTGAAAAATAAACTTCATAAATGGTTGTCCAGCGCCTATTTATTTAGCCACAAGTTATAATGAAATTCAGGCCTTCCAGTCCTAGAAGAGTCTTCATCTCAAAACACACCCACTGACTACAAGCAGCATCACAAGAAGGTACCAGGGTTTCCCATGTCAGAAAGCATGTCAGTGGCGAGGGCACTGGCTGGAAGGCAGGAGACTGAAGAGCTATCCTAGGCTTTGCCACAATGCAAGGGTGACATTGGAAAGGTCACTGAAGCTTGGTGCTCCTTCGGTCTGCAAAGCAGCAGCACTGAAGAGGGCTTCCACAGAGCAGCAAGGGATCAAAGGAGAAGCAGTGCTATTTTGCAGCTCCTAACTTTGTGCTTTTCCAGGGGCATGACTTCTGCTGTCGTTGCTCTTGTTTTCAAAACATACAATAATCTCAGTTTGGTCAAATAACAATCAAATACTATAATTTTAACCATGGAATCAATAGTCATGAAAATGGCCCTGGCTCATTATAGCTCTCTCAGGGAGTTTTCAAATAGAGAAGGATAACGGCAGAACACTGAAACTGGAGTGGATCAAGTACTAATTGTAAAAAAGATGCAGGACAATTTTCACGACTCATCTCAGGATTATTGCTCAGTTATGACTCTGAAATTACATTCCCTGTTCACAAGTGTTTTGACAGATTCCTGTGTATTTCTCAAACTAATCCTTAATTTCAAAACATTCTCAGTTTTATCTCAAATGATTGCTTGGGGTTCATCTGCTACATTGTGGCTAAAATCTTCATTGTACAGTGGGAGAGAAGGAACAATACCCTGCTCATGTTGTGTAAGTGGCCCAAACCCCAAACCGGGCATTGAGTCAAAGCCACAACCAATAAAAGAACAGTCAGCTCAAGCAACATGGGACAAGCTGTGACTGAAATTTGTATATGGCATTATGGAAATATTTAGGAATAACCATTCCCATTTTGTGTATTTACAAAGATGCCCACAGTTTCCATATCAAAGAAACACTACAGAATGTTGCATGCTCTCTACCCTTAGAGCCACCTGAACTTTGAAGATGGAGAGTGCCTGTCTTCACAGCAGACCTGTGATTGCTGGGAGTTCCTTCAGCATCCCCTTAAATTGCTGGCGTTTGGCTCATTTGTGCTGCTTCTATTCAATTGTTGTCTGTGTGATTCAATTTACCATTTAGAGCCATTACTGTGTGTCATGAACTTTCTTAATCTGAAATGCGAGAATCTTCTCTTAAATATGGGGCTGCTGAGAGGGAGGTGTCGCGGGGGCAGGTCCCGCAGGACCCAGCAAGGGGAAGGAGGTGGAGGGACCTGACAAGCTCTCCTAGCATCACTTCCTCCTCTTCTTCCTGCCACCTCACTGTTTCCTTCCCTCCCCACCGTCCCACTTTATGGTATTCCTCCCATCCACATACCGAGCCCCATGACATCCAGCATGGAGGTAGGGACCTACGGGGTGGACAGGTGGTTTTCCATAATGAATAAGAGGTGTGTTTATCACCAGGTAGAGCCTTCCGGCTTGGAGCTGAAATGTGGAAAAATTAAGAATATCATTTCACTCCTCCCTGCTCTATAGCAATATTAGCAGTAACCAAAAAGAAAAACAGATCTGCAGAGGAGATTTCTGAGCTTGATTAATGCTGTTTGTCAGTTCAGCTGGGCAGAGCGGGGCTGTGTGGTGGGGGGGTGTCTCAGAGCACAATCCTTCAGGCAAGGCTGAAGGGGCTGTAAACAAGCTATGAAAGTTTAATGACTTTCAAATATCTGAATGACTCCTCAAACGGTGTAGTGGTTAGGAATTGTCCAGTACAGCTTTTGTAAAGAATTCACAGGGTTAATGACTAAAGAATGGAGTTCTGGTAATCAATATAGTCCTCTGGCTCTATTGATTGGAATCGCCTGCTTATTTTGCAGCTAAGATTTTTTTAGCCCATTCAGAACAAAGACACCCTAGGGGACTGTTAAGTAAATAGGCATTTAAGACTTTTTCATTGCTAAGAAAGTAGTTAATTATTATTAGTGCTTAAAAGTCTCAATTTAGACAGAACATCCTAACGAACGTCATAATTTCGCTAGTTTTCTCTCTGTTTTATGCAAATTCATGTGTATTGGCAGCTGTTTAGAAGTGTGCAGCTATTGGGCTGGGCAAGGTGACGAGGGATGCTTCGAGCCAGGGAAGGCTGAAGGTACTGAGCATCATTGCAGGAGACCTTTGCACAGAAAAGGATCAGGTCCCCCAGTCAGGTTCAATATTTGTAGGGTGAGGACTGCTAAACAGTACGAATATGCTGAGGAATCCTCATTGATCTTTTGCTGAAAGATGACATTCAAAATGCTGAGGAAGATGAGCTCTTCGAAAGGAAGCTGAGCTTTGTACATACAATGGTCTTGCCCAAGGAAAGTGCTTCACAAACCCACTTTCTCATTTGCCATACACATAAAAGGCTTTCTACAGCTGCCAGTGTTTTTGCCAGCCAAGTTCACAAAGGATTATCAAATCACTGAAGGCAGATACCTGTACAGAGGACTCTGCAACAGAACAGAGCCAGACACTTTGGGATGCCTCTTGCTTGGGGAGCAAGCGTGGCCCACAGCTCCAAAAGGCCAACCAAAGCTGACAGGTCCTGCAAGATCTCCATTATTTTCACAGAAGAGCTGCAATCATTATTACTCATTTTTTTCCTACTGCCAGGCAAATTTTAACTTCTTTTTGCCACCCCCCCCGCCTTTCCCCCCCATTTTAAACCAAAAACTATTCCTCTCCTTACTGAGCAGAGTAAGGAGTCCAGACAAGACCAGTGCTTCCCCACCATACTGCTGAGTATGATGGAGCTGCTTTGCATTTTGATGCCACTCTAGTTTCCTATGCTCTTTGCTTGTTCAACCATTTTTACTTGTTACACTTAAAGCTGTGAACCCAGTGGATCAGAGAAAAGATATCCATTTGGGACTGCAAGCATAGCTGATCTTTTTCATCCCCCTCAAAAATTAATTATCATAGCTGCTTGCTAGTCAGGGCCTTTGATGAAAACAGGGATCACGCACCAGTCAACAAGCGCTTATTCGCCAGCTGAGACATTAAGAAAACACCACATTTTGTATATGATCCAATTAACAGCTTTTTTCCCCTGACAATGATTTCCTACATACTTAGGCTATTACATACAATTTGGTAGTATGTGGATGCATTCATCACGCTTGCATTTCCTGACACTAATCCTGTTTGTAGATTCTCCTCGCTTTCCCCTTCCGAGGCTTTAGAGGAGAGACTCCTGGCTGCAGCCTGCACAGAGAGCAGGCCTGGGCTTTAGCCCTAAGTGATGTTGCAAATCCATAAGGCAATAGATGGATGCAGAAAGGCAGCCCTGTTCCTAGTTTTGCACATATCTTAATTTCCCCCTTACCTTGTACAACCGTACCCGCAGTACCTTCGCTGAGTGTCACTCCCCATCCCTGTCAGATGGCTTACTAACACTTGGAAACCTCCACTCCTTATTCAGACCAACTCCTAATGGAGATAGTATCCAAATACCTGCTCTGAATCTCAATTTAAGTCTCACTCAACCCAAATCTACTGCTATGAAAAGTCCTGGCAAGAGAATTTCGAAGGCATCAACACACCTAAATAAGCAGTCCCTAATTCTGGTCATTGTCAAGGTCTACCCTTTACCTGCAAGGAAAAGATCTGATTGAAGTGGTTGAAAAAAGATTTTGCTAAGACGACACAGTTATGACGACTGTATGATGATACCCACAGTGGGTCCTGAAAGTCCCTACAGGTCCAGCACGGAGGATCATAGACAGATCTGTGTTTTCCAGGATCTGAGCTGGTTTACCGCTGCTTTCAGGTCAACTTGCAGAGCTGCCTTTGCTATAGCTTTACATATTACTGAGCACCATGAACCTGGACTGGGACAAAGCAGGAGGAAGAGAAAGTAATGGATTTCTCGAGTGTTTCTGAGCCTTAGGGGAGAACCAAATTGGGAAGACAAATGGGAGGGAGCTAACCCTAATTTTGTTTCCACTGTGGAGCGTTTTTAAAAATTACAAATGAAAGCCACATAACACTTTGTACAACAGTCTTTTACAAGGAAAAACACAGATTCAGTCACACTGTAACCTTTTGAGAAATTCTGTAGGGAAAATTCCTGCATAATTTAGGATGAAGGAAGGATTTTAAAATTTGACATTCATTCTATTTTAACTTACTTAGTTTCTTAGTGGTCTTTTGATTAAAAACGAGAAGCATTTCAGGTTCAGTAAGACACTGAATTTGACCTCAAAAGGTATTTATTTATTTATTTATTTATTTATTTATTTATTTATTTAAATCATTAGTGAAGAAAAATAATCTGATTTGTTATGCAGTGTAAAGATCTATCGTGCATTGCTGGGAATGCGATGCTGAAGGAATATCTGTAAACAATACATATTGGTGTTGGATGTGTAGTCATTAAGAAAGGAGAAAAAGGAAGGTCCAAAGCTAGGGAATTAATGCAATGTTGCCCAAGGGCTGCATTCAAATACATTTATTTTTTCAATTTGTAGTTTTAACTTCACCAAATCCATCCATTAGTTTAATTTAGAAATACTCCACTTTTTCTATCCACTGGGTGTCTTTTCCCTGTGGGTGGATTGGTTGGGGGGGTGTGGTGTGTGCTTTTTGGGCCTTTTTTGCTAGTTTCTCATTAAGACACGTGGGATCTCCCCGAGGCATGGAGTCAGAGGACATGGAGAACTTCCAGGTAAGGTCACATTTACTCTGGGACCCTGCAGAAGTCAGGGCTTTACCTTTGCAGGGAGATAGAAGGAACTGCTCAGTGACCTGCCAAGAAGAGGACACAGGAATCATGTAGTCAATCTTTCTACATAGTTTACTTTTTTTTTTCCAAGGAAGACAGTATTGATGTCCTTGATGTCAAGTTGAGTTAAATTTCTAATGGCCATATAAACCAGGTATAGAGTCATAAGTCTTGGTGATACAGGGAAAAAAAACCCAAAACCAGAAAAAGGGGAAGTCTGTAACACATGGGTTTGTGATCTATATTTCCAAGATGACAGGTCTGGGTCAGTAAGCTGCCTCTGCCTTATGAGAAATTACATTTGCCTAAAAATTAGTGTAAGTTCTCCCTTCCTATGGGCAGCTGAAGTCCTTGAAGTCCTGTGCCAGCACAGCCAACCATGCAGCCTGGGGTCACCTCAGTCTCTAAGAGCATGTCGTATGGAGTGACCCCATCCCACCTATGTCGTGAAAATCATGCCTATTTTTACTCTGCATTGAAAAAGGTGATAAGCTTCTGAGGATCAAAGTTCTCTTCCAGGCTCTGGCAGAGATTCACTGTGTGACTTTGTCCCCACAGACACTTTTTGCTTCTGTTCATCTGTATAACAAGGACAGTGACGCTCACCCATCTAAAAACATTACTTCAACATCCCAAACTAAAAGCAAAACCACTCATCATTAAGATGTAGGTGATAGAAATCGATAGGGTTTTTTTGACTGGAAATATCTCCCTCCAGTACATATGCAAAACATCTTTATGGTTTGGTTAGTTACCACAGCTTAGATGAACTATAGAGCAGTCATCTTACACCTTGCTATTCAGAGTAATGCAACATGCTTACTAGAAATACACCTGAGCAATTACTTTTCTGATCTATTGCCAGATTCCTTTTGTATCAGCTGCAGCAGCTTGCAAAACCTAACAAATAACATTTTACATAGGCTTGTAGTCTATATTCAATTTTATCTGATTATTTTTAGCACAGTGATTTGAGAATCCAAATTACAGCTAAGAAAATGGAAAATTCATTTTCCAACAATGCCTTAAGCTTCACTAGCATTTTAGAGTAGAACATTTCTGTGATGGCCTTTGATTCAATCCAGGCTGAACGAAAGACATTTCATCACCACAGAATGCATTTCTTTATTTGCCTTGGATCTATGATTCTGTCAGTATTGAGAGAAAAGAAAAATCAATGCTGCACTATAAACCTCGGGCAGCCCCTGGCCAACGTGGTCAGCATGGTGTGAGCAAAGGAAATGGCAGGGGAAAAAAATTGACCGCTCAGCAATAGTGTGGCACAGTAACGGACAAAGCTCTGGGCTAATAACAGCTTGCAATTACACATGGAAAGCCAAAGCTTGTAGGGCATTCAGTACGAAGGGGATGTAATACAATTTATTGAACCACCGGTTAGAGTTCTGCAGCTTCTCAATAAAAAAAAAGAAAAAAAGATGCCGTGGACCTGTACTGCTTAAAAGACAGACTTATATGGTGCCAGCAGGGGAAGGAGGCTTGAAGAAAGCAGAAAGCCCTTCCTTTTTATGTCTTGGGTAGCGAGCAAGTGGGAGAATGCAGCCTATTTATGCTTTCTAAAAATACACCAGGCAGGCTTAAAGGGACAGCCCGAGCTGCCGCTGCCCCGGCTGCCGCTACGGACGCCTGCACACACACACACACACCCCCTGCGCGCCGGAGCGGCCAAGCGGAGCTCGGCACTGCAGCTTCATCCCTTACACACACTGCATCCCCGGTGACAACACGCTGCACGGCCTGCCACCCTGCCAGGGGCAGAAAGCAGCTCTGCAAGAGTCTTTGCTCGAATACAGTTACATGGAGAGGGGCAAGGTGTTTCTGCAGGAGAAGGGATAACGTTAAAACACTAGTAAAGCCCAAGTAGAGCTCTTCGCTAAACAAGAATCCTTGGCCAGCATGTTCTTGAACAGTCAGAAATGAAAGCGTTCAACCACAAGCCAGCGTGGCAGCATTTTTGGGTAGGTCTGGCTGCAGTAGGGCAGGTCAGTGGTGCAAACTGCAGCTGCCTCCCTCCTTGCCCACCCACTGGGCCCTTACCACAGCAGGGGCATCGCCTCAGCACTGGGCACCAGCTCCACTGGTGTTTGTGCAGCCACCAAGTCAGAGCAGGCTTTGTTAGGTGTAAGCGGTTATAAAGCAGTGTTGGGGACATGCTGCAACCTGCACACCATGTGTTTATATTTATTTGTGCTTTCAGGGATAAATTATGCTCTGCAGATGGTGATGAAAAGTTTTATCCCTCTATTGCGTGAAGACAGGATTAGCTCTGCAGCCAGAGGTGCCAAGGATTGCCCAGGCTCTGCTGAAGGCCTGAGCTGGGCCCAGCTGAGAGATCCCCACAGCCTTTGGGAAAAAGCTGCGGCAGCACTAACAGTGGGAGCTCAGAGAGCCCTCGGTGTGGCTGGGACAGAGCTTGCCTTGGAGAAATCTCAGCACAATACCAAACCCTGAACTTTTTTGATCCACATTTGTGTAAGTGGACTTTTACCAGAAAATATCTAGTAGCATCAGTTTTGGGCATTTGACGTGACTGCTGACAAAACAGGAGCAGGCTGCTCAAAGCTGTGACTTAGAGTTTACCCCAGGGATAGTAAATTACAGTGGGAATTTTAATTCCCCACCACCGGATCCTGCACTTCCCAGGGACCCTGATCTTTGCAATGCTATGTGGGTCTTGCGATTGCCTGACCCAGTTTGTACATACTGCTAAGAAACTTTGTTTCTTAAATTTTGGTTGATGTTGAATTCTTAAGTTCTACAACAATGTGGTAAAGCATACACTGAGAACAACTGAAAGAACAGCCACAGTGTGTCCAACTATTTTGCATTCTTAATTGAATACATCAAACTCATCACAATGCAATACAGCTACAAGACTCCTCATCCTCAGTAATAAGTAACAGGACCAGATTGTCTTCTATTGTGACCAGAAGGACCAGACAACTTGTGTAAATATTGGATACTATCCCAGTGAGAATCTGGCTACGAGTTTTTTGTTTTATCTGAAATTTCATTTCCAGAGTCCCAGCCGAAATATTTCACTCCTTCATATGCCCACATTAGCCTCTTCCTTCAGTGCAATTTACAGCCCTGATCTTGCACCGCGAGGTCACTGCTCTGGGTTTCCCTTGCAAGGGAGGCTGGTTGCTGCCTGCACATCACTTTTGATGACAACACACCAGAATTACCATGCAAGAGGATACGGTGCATCTTTTGTGACAATTACATCAGGGATCCTGGCAGTGATATTCCCTGCGTGATAAAAACAGCCTCACACTGAACACTGCAGTTGCTCAGCAAATCCCTCGCCCCATAGCATAATTAAGTCCTTCTACATGACATGGTGTGAGAGATAAGGGATTTGTATTTGAGACATGAAGGAATTGCTAGAGCGAGGTGGTGCTGGGTGCCGTGGTGCAGGGCGGCCTGGTTAGCACAGTGCTGCCAGCAGCCCTGGCTCAGGGAACCCCTTCTTTTTTACAGCTACAGGGGTGGGGGAGGAGGATGCGAGCCCTGACCATTCCCAATGTCACCTGCAGAGAGCCATTAGCCCACTCAGCCCCTCTATTCCTACATGCTGAATCAAATTAATCTAACAAAAACAGATGACCTGTGAGCTCAGCCTGCCTTACAGCAAAGTCAAACGGGAGCGAGGGGCAGTGGCGGTGAGCGAGGCAGGGAGGCACCGTGCCGTCCCTGCAGCCCCTTGCTGTGGCCTCCTGTGGATCTCCCTCCATTGCCAGTTGTCACGTCTGCGCACCTCGTCCACCTCTCTCTCCGCAGCCAGACTAACCCTCTCTTGCCTACCTTGGTCTGGCTGCGCACTACCCCCTCCATTACACATGTCCACACACACAGAGCTGCTGACCTAGAGGTGTTAGCCACTTCGCAGCTGCCGTTCTTCTCACATTAATCTATAGGAATCAATGGACATTTCATTAGAGTAATCAAGTGTGGATGCATCCCGCATTTATATCCCGCGCCTCCCCCTCCCCACAACTGCTTTCACAGGCTAATTGGTCCTACAGCAAAGACTACGTGGATATTTTTCCCTACAGATGAGTGTCAAGAGCAGTTTTTTACTGCTGGTTGAAATCCCTATCAATAGAGAAGCAGTATAAAAGCCTTTGCCCATCAGGCTGTGTTGCTGATGCTAATACATTATGCACTCTCCATTCTTACACACCTGACTCCCTCCTTTACACCTCCATTCCATATGACTGCCTCCTTTACATTTGCTCCTCTAAGAGAATTCATTCATTGCATTTAAAAAAAAACAACAAACCACAAACTTCCAAGAACTAATACTTCTCTCTCAGGTCACAATACATTGAAATATGAATATGTGAGAGATTCCTTCATCAGTAACCTTTTTCTTTCCAGTTGAATCTCTTCATCTTGCTTACTGTGCTATCTTACTACTTCACCTGGTCTTCTGTGGTTTATATGCATATTGCAGTACCATGACCCCTCACAAAATGTACCAGCAACAGTGTTGTTTGACACCCTTGTTGTATGGGAGGGGACACTTGTCTCTCTGCTCCCCTCCACAAAGAGAATAGAGGCTTAGCGGTGCTCAGCAAGGCTGAGAAAGGTCACAAGAGCTGTCCCTAAAATGTGTGTGTGACTGAGCAGTGCCCTTACAGTCAGGGGATCAGGGGCTCCCTTCAGGTCATCATTCAATGAGAATGAGAGATTGTTATAATACTTGCTTGGACAAAAATGTTGTAAGTGAAATTTTACTTAAAACTTCATAAAAAAATAATATGTGGGATGTGCCCACCTTCCTGTAACCAAACAGCTCATCTTAGGAATGTACCAAAACGTCATAAATGCCATTGCAGAGCAGGAGGCAGCCCAGAGAAGGCAGATGACAGCTTGGGGTGCTAGGTCCAGGACCCAGACCAGGCAGGCAGCAGGAGAGAAGCCCATACACTTTTGAGGTAGAGAATCAGTCCTTGGTACTTGGCAAGTTGAAAATGGACAATTTACTAATGGAAGAAAAGGAGATAGGTTTCTTCAAGCCCTTTTGATTGTTGTGGAAGAATGTAGACTGACAAAAGTCTTTTACTCACAATGTTGCAGCAAAGATGAGGGTGACATGAAAGTTCATGTTGCACCATCACCACATACAATGCTTGGCCTGGGGAACCTCCAAGGAGGCAGACCAGAGCTCAGGAGGCAGCAGGGGGGGTGGGGCTTTTGGCCTCCTGCACTTTCAGCAAACGGGACACCAAAATTTTCTCCCTTGGTAACAATTTTTGAGCATTAGAAAGATGAGCTGAATTTAAAATCGCAGGCTTGTGATAAAGCTGATAGTTCTGATATGTTATTACCCATCTTTCAAGTCTCATCATATCTGACATCCCCCCCCTCCATATTTTCTAGGCAGAAAGACATTTGAGTGAAAGAGGTTCAAGTGAAAAATCTCTCTTCTTTGTCCTGCTTTTAGAACTCCTAGCATGAGTTAGCTTTACCCCAGGTGAAAGCATGGCCCCACTAGCTGCTGGTACAACAGTACATTATTTGTGAAACATTTGGATATATAGCTGGGATATGGACTTTCTTCCATCTTCCTGACTCTTCCATGTGGCATGTAATTTTCAGTTGTGTTTAAATGAACACCATATTTTTTTTTATTTTTTAAACTAAAGCCTGCTTCTTGCTATGGTCAAATTCATGAAACCACAATGAAGAAAAATGAACCTGCTGAAGGGGATTGACCCCAAGTGCTCAAGAACAGATCTTTCAAGACTAACGAGAGTTTGCATTTGCTTTTGCTGCCAGATCTCTTTCCTGAGGGCACACTGCATAATGCAAAAAGAGCTATGTGAAAAGTTTGGTGCAGAGGATGAAAATAGGACCATTCGGCTGCTTTACAAAGGGATGAAGTTCTCTTCCCCTTCCCCCTCCACACGTTTTTCACTGTAAGCGAAAATGAAACTTGTGCTTTCCAGAGGAAATGGCTGCTAAAGGTTAAAGGGTAAGTCTTCCTTGCTGCAAGCATACATTTTTGCAAGCTGAATCTTAACCATGTGGCTAGCAGCACTCACGCTGAAATAACTGTAGAGAGCTTGGAAGAAGAATAGGGAAATGGAGGGCAAGAGCATCAAAAGAACATCCCAAAATTGATTCATCCACTCTTTTTTTTCCTCTTTCATTTGAGTTCTGGCCACCTCCCTTTATTACACATTCCACTTCAGAAACAAGATCGTTATTCAAAGGTGGAGGGCATGGAACTACGCCAAGGGAGGGCAGCTGCTCTGCAAGGGAGCAAGAGCATCTCTCCAGGGCTGCTATGTGGCCACCTGCAAGGGCAGGTAAGTTTGGGGCAACAGGTTACTGAAGCCGTGACTCCTTGCCCTGCCACCCCAATCACAGAGAATTGTTTGTGCAGTTGATGTGTCCACGTAGAAATCCAACGCTGCGCACCACAACCCACTGGGGAGAGAGCAGGGGAGGCAGGGGGCAGCTGCTGCCCACTCCAGTTCGCCCTGCTCGCTCTTGCGCAAAGAGAGCGTTCAGCTCTTGGACTTTTCACAGTGAAGGAAGCCACAGTGAAACAGTATCTGAATTGCCCTGAAATCAGTTTTTTTGATGTTTAGGTATATTCTGTTTAGTGTGATGCCCGTAGGAAATATTTGACCCCAAGTAAACACAAAATTCATGGGGAATTGAGAATATTTCTGGATAGCACAGTCTGTTATATTAAAGACAAACTAGGGTGAACAGGAGTCCAATCAAAACCACACCTTCTGGCAGCATATTGTTTGCAGAACGCAAACGTGGGCAAGACTGAGAGCATTAACACAGGACCTAAATGGAGAGCAATATAGCACAGATGTATATCCATAAAAATTACAACCATTTAGTTTTAAATGAAGACATTTGCTCTAAGATCGCAATTCCAGATTTGGGGAGTCAGCATTTTCTCTCATTCCTTCTCTCCCACTTGACCCTCTAAAATAAACACCGAATAAACACCTGGGGACACGCTGGTGGGGTCTGGTGCATTCAGCTGAGAAAAGCTAAAGATAAGTCTCAGTGAAGCACTTTCCCAAAGAACACAGGGTGGGACAGGCAGAGGGATGGCTGGAGAACTGCTGTGTTTCCCCTGGCCAGGGCAAGCCCAGTTTGCAGAAGGCTGAAGGTGCTAAGCCTGATCTGGAGTGGTCACCCAGCAACCCAGCAGACTGCCCACACCTGCGCCTTGGGTCAGGGCCCTGCCTCCCTGAACAGCCTCCATGCCTTGAAGTCCTGCAACAGAAATGAAACATCACAAGTATGGTTGTTGCTGGTTTGGGGTTACTCCTAGCCAGGAAAGGTGATTTTCAATTCAAAGCTGGAATGGCCCAAGTTTAAGCAGCTCCTCGGGTCTGTTCTGTAAACTCTTTGAACTCTTTCAACTCTTTGAATACATTTTGGTTTTGAGAAATATCACTAGATTCACATCAGGGTAAAAAAGGGAAACTAGAGAATGTTTCCAAGTTTGGATTTTTGGGTACCTGAGTCAGTCAGTGGGCTGTCTGGGTCCAGCTTCAGGTTTCCCTGGTACCACCACACCTTTATGTCTCTGACCTTGGTGGAGCTGTTTTCATTTGCCAGCCACTGGTGAGAATCAACCTCCAGATACATACCTCAGCATTTCTCCCCCTCACTATGGACATAGGTATACATCCGCTTTCTCTTAAGATTGTGACATGTGCTTTTAATTCACTGTGTGAATTTTCACTGAACTTTACTCCTCAACTGTCATAGGTGTGACTTCAAGGATTACTGAAAAAGGGTCTGCACAGGTTTTATGAGATGTAGAGAAAAAACCCTGCCTATTTCATCTTACAGTGGGAATATTGAGAACTTCAAGTATAACTGTTCCCTTGAAGCCAAGTAATTTCTGATAAAGCCAGAAACATGGCTGTGCTGCTCTGCATTACGTATAAAGTTGCATTTGATATTTGACATTCTCAACACAGACAGTTTTGATGTAGCCTCCTGAGTTTTTTTGAGTAAGTTTCTTGGGTAAGTTGAAATACCTGAAGGGGACATTAAGGTCAGCCCCAGGTGTTGGATGCACATACCCTAAAGGGTCAGAAATATGATTTTTTTTCCCTATGACAAATGAAGGTATCGTGCAATCTCTTCTGACACTACAGATTCCCTTTCTTCTTACAAAGACATAATGAAGGCAAATTGTTTGCATTTAGTCCACTACATGAAACTGGTCTGTGGGATAAATTCCTTTGGCATTAGAAATAACTAAAGCACCAGTGAAACGATGAGGACATAGAAAGGTGGCTCTCTCTTTGCTGAGCTCGAGTGCGAGAGCTGGGCTGAGAAGTTTTGAAGACAATGATACTCTTATGCTGTGCCTCTGCAGTGTGTAGAGCACAGAGACCCCAGCTAGACCCTGCGGCTGCTGGGTGCAAGTCAGAGATGAACAGGTAAATGAAATTATCTCAGCCAGGATATTCCTTAACCCTCATTTTGGTAGGAAAGGTTGGAAGATGAAACACCAGCCTTTGCCCTGACTACACTGATGGGGATCTGGGTATCACTGACATCAGCCCCAGCGTGACACCAAAACCTGCAAATTTGAGACAAAATTTCCCTCCATGACAAACCTCTGCCCTCTTTGCACTGCCTAGTCGAGTTTCTTGAATCTTGCTCAGAACAGAGCGTCTAAGAAGTCAGTCCTAGGCAGCACACAGCCAGCAAGGCGGCTGAAGGGTGCCCAGACTTCTTACTTTTCTCCACCTGTTTCTAGGTGTTTAGACCCAATCTTCCCCCTCCCCCAAGTTATTTCTCTACAAGTCAAATTGAGTGGCCTATCTTACAACTGCCCAGACTCATTTTTATCTGTTTTCAATAGAGGTTCCCTGCCTCGTGCACTTTGTACTTGCAGAAATACCTCTCAGAGCTCCTTGCCCACAGGGTGACTCTGAGGGGCAGTGCACATACTATAGCTGGAATAAACATTTCCAAGCACACATACACTGCCAAGAAAAGAGTGAAGTTGCTGACAAAGCTTTCAGGTATGGTATCAGAAAATGTATACCAAGAGGGTTTATTCTACTTTAAATTAGGAAAAATTTCCTACTGAAAGGGTTGTCAGATATTGGAACTGACTGCCCAGGGAGGTGGTTGAGTCACCATCCCTGGAGGTGTTTAACAGAAGAGCAGATGATGTACTATTTGACATGGCCTAGCGTTGGACCTAGTAGGGCTGGATAGATGGTTGGACTCTATGATCTCAAATGTCTTTTCCAACTGAAACCATTCCATGTTTCTATGAAATGAAGAAAAATAAATGCACCATAAGAACTATACTGAAATCTTTGGAATTTCCTTTTTCCTCATTTGTCCTGCAGCAAGATGAGCCAGTCCAGGAGAAGAGTTGCTAAGTAAAACAGTTATGTCCAAAGCCCAGGGTTATGCATTGTTTATAATGCACAAAAAGCCTATTCACTTGGTTATCACTAGAACCTATCTGTTTGGAGAAGGGGATTAGACAGGAGCATAATCTATGGCTTTATAAACCAACGGATGGTCTTTCTTGAGTTTTAATAGTTGCAGCTGATGTATAACTGAAGGGATCACAAAAGTGTCTGTTCTCTGCCCTGTGAATCACCAGTACAGAGGAATAAAGCAGAATACCACTACATGGTAGTCATAGAAACCACAGTTATCAATGTAAAAGCTAGAAAGTAAGCACGAAAGTTTTCTGAGATATACACCACTCTTTAAAGATTTTCCTAATGCATTGTTTTTTCAAAACCAGAGCGTGAAGATCTGTGCTACTCATGCAGACCTTTCAGTGTGTTGATTGTCACAGCAAAGTGTAATCCTCAGGGAAAGAGCGAAGCTGTTCAGAACCTGTGTGGGCAGTAACGTGGTCTGGCTGATGGCAGAGGACAGGAGCAGATAAGGCTTCCTCCAGGAGAGGTTCTAGACAGGGCAGGGGAAGAGATTACATTAATCCCTGTCCCACTTACAGACCCCGCTGGCCTTCAAAAGGTATTCTCGAGCTGAAGAGATGAAAATATTCCTAGTGTTGGATCTATTAAGAAGCTCTTCATAAAATGTCACAGAGCTGGTTTAGAGAAAATGCATCTACTTCCTTTCATCTGCCTTGAGGGTTTGGGCAGTTGTTGGGGTTAGAGTTTGCTAATGGCAAGAAGAAAGGCTCTAAAGTGGGAAACGAATCGTGCTGATGCCACTACGTTTGTGGCCCTCAGACCTGTGCTAGGGTTTCCTTTCTGCAATGGAAGTCTTTCACCAAGACCAGCCAGTAAAAATGAACACAGAAAGCAAGACACTCCACCACTGCTTTCCTTTGTATCACATGCATCTTTAACCACAAGCCAAACCCGACTGCTATTAATGAATATCCACTCCTGCTTCCCCTGTTGCCCAGGCTCTTCCAAGTGACAGAATGACCCCTTGGTACCAGTCCTTGGTCAGACTTTATTTTGGCATTTCTAATCACACCTCCTTTAAAAAAAAAAAGTCAATATTTGTACTTTTTTTTTTTTAAAGTGGTCAGATTTTAAGGTGGATCAAAAAAGAAAGTCTTCAGAGCTTGCAGTGTGCTATTGCTGTACAAAGTGTTGCTGGCAATAGTCATTTTAATACGTGGCAATAAAAGAGGAGGTGTGAGGACTATCTCACTATGATTTGCAGATGGCTGCTCGGCACTGTTCATGCTGCTGCAGGTGCCTGCAGGGAAGGGGTCCTGTTGGCAGGCCCCCCAGCTATTTGGAGCTGGGGCTGAGTGTGAAGCTTCGCCAGGCAGGCCCCAAGTTACAACAGAGCGCTGGGCCACATACTATCATCTCTGTTTACAGAAGTTGGTGGACTTTCCTCCTCAGCTAAACAGGCTGACAGCCTCAGAGATTGGCTTTGAATTTTTGGTTTGAGCAAATCAATGCACTACAAGAAAAACTACGAAAAACCAACAAAAGAAACAGTGTCTGAATGCTACCTGTAAATCCACAGTTTTAAAAGTAAAATCTGTAACACAAAGGACACCAGGAGCAAGAGAAGGGAAGGCGTTCCTCCTAGAGCACACAGATCTCACAAAGCCATGAAGTGCTCTGACAGCAGGTTGCTGCTTATTGCATACTGACATGGATCTATTCTGAATGGGAAGACAGACTTGCTGAGAGCCACTTTGAGGCCGTTTCAGTCCCTCAATAAAGCTGCTGAGTAATTTGTAATGGAACTTACAGCAAGTAAGTTGGTTTGTGCCTCACACTTGTGCTGGCCCCAAAGGAAGAGGTTGGCCCAAGCAGTTCCCGGGTGAGGTAAAGTGTGAGTAGGAGCACACAGATGAAATTGCAATTAGTTTTTATCATCAGTCTTTCAGGGTAATTACATTTAATTCAGACGTGACCAATGCTGTCCCATAGAGGTCTGAGGGAGGGAGGGGAGGGCGCAGAACAGAGCAACATGAAAGTGACTTGAATAGCCTTAGTACAAACATCAATAAACAAATGTTTATTACTAATGATAATGATTCCTACTTATTATGCAACACTGAAAATAGAGAGCACTGTGCAAGCATTAACTAATCAATTATCTAATTAATGATTCAAGATCCCAATTCAACAACAGAACAAGACGATTGCTCTGCTGGAGCCACGCTGCTGCTGAGGGGCCCTGCACACCTGCAGGGCTCTGCCCCCACACAGAAACTCACTGAGCAGCATCAAAACCTTCCCTCTCTACCAACAGAGTGTGTCACACGTGCAGGAGCCACCTGGTCCTTTGGTAACATTTCAGTGGCACATCTACGAGACAGAACAGGCTCTGAACAGCACCTTTGGCGGGTCTTCAAAGGGCAAAAGGGGTAAGTAGCAAAAATGTCACAAACAAAACAACTCTTATCTTAATAATGCTAGATATACAGGTGAGACAGGTGCTTAAGATAAACTCTCATTATCTGGAAAGCTACTTAATGCTACGTGGGTATTGCTGCTTTGCCAGCCAACAGCACAGGTTCACAAACCAAGTAAACAGAGATCAAACATCAGATGCTCAGTGGTGCAAACACCCCAATGTGCTGCAGGAAGCTGCTGGTAGGTCCCCGAGATGGCACTGCTCTGCCATTCCCTGCATAGCACTGGTACCTGGCATCCAAGTTCCAGTGTACCCCAGTGAGGGGGTGAGGGATACCAATGCAATGGGAATCAACCTCCTGAGCTCATTACAGATCCCATAACAGGTTTCCTGCCTATCTGCAGCCTGATAAGTAAAGTTTTGCACAGTTTCACGTGGGTAGGGCAGTCAAATCCAGGCTTAGCTTTAGCCACTGTAGAAAGGACTGTGAAATGCAGAGCTGTAAAGCAGTTTCTGGTGAACCTGGCGCACTATTGCTGAAGCTGCAGGGAGGAAGGAGGTCAGCACAACACCATGTGTGCAGTCCTGCCGCTTTCCTGCTTCCATGCTCTGCCTCCGCCTTGCATCCAGGGCAGCTCCTCATCCGGCAGCTGGCTGAGCTTGGCTACCTTTCCAGCCACAAAATGTTTGCCTGGTACAAAAAATAATACCAAATAATTTGCTTAGAGCTCAGAATAATAGAGGTCATCAGTTTTGTATAGCCAACTGACACGGAACAACCTGGACCTGGGATATGCAAGATTTTGGGGTTTTTTTAAACAATAATTAGGAAGGTTGTTATTTATAAAATCTAATGTTGGACACCTTCAGAGGTTAATGCTTCTCACAGTAATATTACTTTAAAGTATGTCTTCACTTGAGCTGGTTAAATCTGGCTTGTATAGAAATAGCGAAGCTTCAGGTTTATGAAGCTTTTACTATGCTTTTTCACAGGCCTAGTTGATTTTTTTATGTGTATGTCAACATAAAGGTATATATGTTAGAGAGTATAGTTTTTCCAAGTCTGAGGTCCAAATTCATTATTGGGGCAACTGCCAGAGAGGTAACCAGTAATCTGACCCAGATTCTGGACTTTAGACAAATTTTATCTCCCTTGAGGATTATGTAGCATTTACTTATCAGAAGGGGAACCCAATCACATTTCTCTGTCCCTTGTCTAAGAAGTGGACTTTGCAGCCACGCTGAGCAGTGGATACCTTGTCTGGGAAACATCTCAGCACGATGTATAATAAATGGGACTTGCCAGATCTGAGTGCTGGGAAGCAATTGTGCTGCCTTGCTTCTGTGTGTAGAGGCATACGTGAATGGGCTGAGTGTCACAGAGATTTGTAGATAAACCATACGGTTTCAAGCTTTGGTTATATTTTACTGATGCAAGTTCCTGCTTTTCATTGATCTTCATTCACTAAATCTGGACATTTGGCTACTAGAAAGAACCAAGTAGCTTTTAACTCCATCTTTCACCTCTCTCCAGTGCCTACAAAGTGCACTGCTTTGTTTTAAAGGAGTGGTGAAACCAAAAGGGAGCCCCTATTTTAAACATTCCAGAGTATTTTGAGAATTCAAAGCCCAGGCTGAACTTGGGGTTGCATCTGTATCTTGGGCTCCCCTTAACATTTTATAGGGAAGTAATTGATCTGTGTAAAGTGCTTCTACCTCACACTGAGAATGGCAGCATGTAGTGCCTCAATATTTTATATGAACAATTCCTGTTTTTAATGTTTTATTAATGTTAGCCAGAGACATCATGTGTTACTGGTTAATTGCTTAACTGCAGTTGCTCCTGTACTGAGCAGTCTTGGAAAAAAAAAAAGAAAAAGGAAAAAAAAAGTATGGGGTGGTTAAGGTCCAAAATACAACTGGGTTTCAAAACTGAACCCTTTGAGTATAGCTTCACATCTTACAATTTAGAACCACGGCATGGCTGTTAGATGCCATTCACCCCCAATATGAAGCTCAAACCCCAGTTGTTGATTCCTTTGCACAAAACATCTGTGGGATTCAGCCAGGGCTATCTGATGCTTTGCAGGGTCCCAAGCAGGTCTGATATTACTCTTTCCAAACAGGAGGGAGGAGAAGTAAAGTATTATCATTTAACTGCTAAGGCAAAACATGCCTCACAGGTTTGAGAGATTTAGACCTTCTTTCAAGTGTGCTGCATACAGATCTTTCCAGACATGAGATGAAAACAGCTTGCCTCAGTTGTGTCTCTTTGAAAGGACCTAGTCAATCTGCAAAGGCATTTCTCTGATTCTCAGATATTTTGTGTAAGTTCTATTTGTGGTTTAACAACTTTCCTGTTTAAATCACTGCAAGGCACCAGCCAAGGAAAACTGCTTCTTGCAGATGCACGACTGAAGAGTTAACACACTGCGGCTGCAGAAAGCATAACGAGCACAGACTGGAGGAAGGGAAAGAATTTTCATTAAGGGATTAATTAGACAAAACAAGGCAATAAAAGAGACTCCAAAAGGCTCGCTCTTTAGAGATTTCCGTAATTGTGCTCTTTGCAAACGAGTTTAATCACCCGAAGGAAGAACCAACAGGCAGATGAGGAAGTGGTCAGTAAGGAGAGTAACTGACCGCTGCATTACTGGGGTATCGCATACGCACCAGGCCAAACGTCCGGATCGCTCGAGTAATGCGATAATGAATCCTGACCCAGGCTTCTAGCACTGCGGTGAGCTCCTGAGACCTTGTTCTATTCTGGGGAAAACAGTTCTGCTTACATATTTCCCTGTCATCTAGGTGCTGCTAGTATACATGTAAGGATGGATATTTTGGAGGTCAAAGAAATCAATAAAAAACTGAAGCAAATTAGAGATATGGTAAATGGACAGTCAAATGTTAATAACCGAGTCAGGATAACAATTTTCCTTTTTTCTTTCCCTTCTGTGCTTGTTCCTCAAAAGCTTCAGTAGAAAAAATAGGGGAAAAAAGAAAACAAATATGTAAAGTAACTCAGTCTCTTCCCACGTGTAATAAAATGAAAACAAATGTTCTCACTTCTACAAACTCCACCACATCAAATTAATAATGGAAAACATCACATCAAAGCACTCTTTGTGCTCAATAGCCTGTGGCACATTTGGACTCATCAATAGATGTTCAACAATATTACAACTTGTTTAAATCTTGGTAAAGTAGTGTTATGTACTATTGTTATTGACTTTCTTTTTCTAATTATCACCCAAAGGTGACAGATGATACAGCACTAATGATCAGACTGTTTAAGAGCTGAATCAGCTTAGATTCCCAACTCATTAAACATCAGCAGGACTAAAAGATTCCTTGCACTTTAAGGCTAAAACCTTTGATCTCTGACAATATTTTGGTCAGTTACACAGGACACATCATTGAGAGATTTGAAGTATTTTCCCCTGAGAGTAGCTTTTTGGAGCTTTTAGGGATTCTAGTGCATGTAAGCATCTAAATACTTTAAAATATCCAAGATGCATATAGCTGTCACGATGAAGAAAGTATTTGCAGAACTTGTTCTGTAACTATGAACCTCCCCTTGAACCTGTTTAAGCTAATAATAAAACTGCTCTTGATTTTAATAGAGGATGGAGTTGGTAGGAGTTGAGATCACAGCATTTCTTTGAACCCATCTCTCTGATTTGGATCAGGGACCACAATGGTATCTGTGTGCTCCTGTTCACCTCAACCTTCCACAAAATTAATTATTTTTTTATTAAACTGTTTAGCAACAAAATGCATCATTCTTACATCTGTTTTAATAAAACCTGACTGAACTAGGCTATTCAGGTATAAGCTGGGAATGGAATTCCTGATGCTGTCCCTCAGGTAAGACAAGTGACAGAAATGCTGTTGTGGGATGGAAAGATGCACTGTGCCTGTGTGCTCCAGCTTGTCTTGAGAAGCCAGGCTCTTCCAAGACTCCAGGATATTTTTAGAAGGCCCTGACTACAACAGTATCTTTAGCCTCTTGCTGTTTTCCTAGTCTGTGTTGTATTTGCTCCGTTTGATTTGTGCTGCCATTGATACTCCTGGAAGAAAAGCTTAAGACATAGAAAATCTGACCCAAGTTTCTCACAAACTAATCACCTGAGACAGCAATGAGCACCATTATCAAATCAGTCTGTCACAAAATAAGTGCTTGTTTGCAGTTTAAGAATGGTTCGGGTGGAAGAACATTATGAGAAAGCCATAAAGAAGGATTAGTGAAAAATTGATGCCAGAATAGTAGCAAAGCTCATTTGTTTCCCACAAATGCCGTGGTGCCTCTTGCCCAACAATTATGTGTGAGCTGGAGGTTTCAGGATGCTTGTGAGATGCTTTCTCTCTCCCCCCTATATTTTTATAGCCCGTTTGGGACCTTTGTAGACTTAAGCTCATTAATCCCCTCATAAAAGGCTTGGGTATCAGGTGCCTCCATGACCAGCATTCAGACCATTTGAGCAATTAGAGAGAAATACCACAGATCACTCTTAATTCTCTATAAAGAAAAGTTTGACTATAAACCTGCAACTCTGACAGCCAACTCTAATATTGAAGCCACAGTACAATCATTTCACCCTACCAATTTTCCCACCAGGTCTTGGTCAATGTGTTGCAGGACTGGAGCCCAGCAGAGCTTCAATCCCAAGTGTTCACATGGGGAAGCACCACCCATTTGTCTACAAGGAGAATTTTAGTCTCCGGAATTTTAGGCTGATTCAGAAACTGATTTGCAATATGCACTCCTGGCATGAAAATACACTTATGCCTTTATTTTTCAGGGGTTTAGTCCACTTTAAGTTAACTTGGTAAGAAATCAACTAAGGAAAAGTGAACAAGACAGACATACCAGAATCCGAGCATCCAAAAAAGGGAGAGGCACAAGTTTCAGTCAGAACATTTTTTTTTTCCTTGAGAAAAAGCTCCAATCACAGAATCACCAGGTTGGAAAAGACCTTTGAGATCATCAAGTCCAACCATACCTCTTCCTTTACTAAACCATAACCCTAAGTACCTCAATAGTTCACAAGTCTCTGCTCTGCAAATACTTATTGCAGTGTCTAACAGCGGAAGTTGAATCAGAGACCTCTGGAGCTACAGGAGTTCTGTCCCCTTGCACAGGGCTCAGATGATACATTTTGCAGTTAAGTTGTGCTACTTCTACATACAATGCTTCAGGAATTAACTTTTAAAATCATGCAATAGTCCCTTTGGTCTCTATCTAGTTTCTCCCATTCAAGCCTCGTGTTATAATTCAGGAGAGCAGTCATGCAATTTGCTGGGTCACATGCCTTCAGAACAAAGTAAGTGAAACTATTAGGTGTTATTACAAGGGCAGGATTAGCAACCGAAAACTTCCCTATAAAGTGCTATCTAATAATTTATGACAGTTTTGACATTTCCTGGCAACCAGATAAACAGATTAATAAGACCATAGTCCACCTCCAATATTCTTTTCCCCCCTATCACCAACTTTTGGACCTTACAACATGTATTTTCACTTTGGTGACATTCACTTAGAGACTCAGTGCAGGACTGGCAGTGGTGCGCCAGTAACAGTGCAGGAAAGCTCTTGCTCCAGAGTCAGGTGAAACCCACATGTTAGAGCAGCACAGCAGCAATGTGCAGAGCAACATCTGCCTGAGGTGCTCAGAGAGTGAAAGCCACAAAGATATCTTTGGAAAGAGCCTTCCCACATTACCTGCTTTTGTGCCATGAGCTTCCCCACCTGTACTCCATGGATACAGCTCAAGTCTACAAATGATTCCTCTTTTTCCACTTCTTTTTGGGACTACCTGCGTACTCAACCGGTCAGACTTACTGTGCTGTAGACAGTGTGTGGCTCAAAGAATGGTGTAAATCTCAAATTACACAGGATTTTAGTTTGGGAAATTGTTTTTTCCCCTTTTTTCTCACCAATTTGATCAAGGCTGAACCTCCTGAGCATTTTGGATGGGTTTGAGTCTAGGTCCAAATTATACACAGAGCTTTAGTTTTGATAACGACAGAATTAAAGCCCAACCAGGACCCCCCCCACCCCCTCCCTCAAGTCCCAGCTATGCTGCTCCTAAAGGATACCAGGTAGGCACCATTTGAACCCCTCTAGCAACCAGAGCAGTTTACTTCAGAGTTACAAAACATACAGACTAAAGATTCCTTCTCAATATTGACATTCAATGGGAAGGTTACCTATTTCTCCGAGACTCCTTCAAAACAAATTCCCAACAATTTCTCCATTTCTCCTTCTCTACATATCTCACCCCTGAAGCCTCCAGCTGCAAGTGCCATTCTTCTTCTCTGCCTGTCAACATAGTCAATTAATGGCTCCAAAGAGTTGCTTTGAGTGACCCGTGTAGTCCCACCCACAGGAACTGGCTCTGAGATAGCAGTGACAAGTAGTTTCCTGGGAATCCATAGAGGAGCAGTAGTTTTACCCAGAAGGCATAATATTTTGGATAAAATAGTGAATCAGTTTTTAGCTGTGTGCTATAAGCCTCAGGCTACTTTTTAAATTCTCCCCCAAAGCTTACTGTTTTTTACATGAAGAGGCCATATGTCATAATAAACATCAGGCTTAGGAACGGCTCACACTCTAAATGTCAGGCTACAAAGCTACCTTTAAAGATTAAATCTCTGCCCCCTTCAAAAGGGAGGTTGAAGGGAGGGATGGAGAAATCCCAAATACAGAGAACCTTACAAATAAAGTGAAGTTTACTACTAACAAAACATATCTTGCAAAAACACACTTGGTGCTTTTCTGTTGGAGCTGCCCTCGATAAAACGTGGGTGTCATTCGAAAAGGACATCATTTCCAATGAATTCTGAAAGTGTCACGCAGAGTATTGATCGATCGAGTCTTGCCGTCAGCGTGACCAGGGCCAGCAAAGAGCTATCCCTGTGATCCAATTTTCAGAGCTCAGACACCTCCAGTCCCAGGCAAATGGCGTCAGCAAGTGGCAGGAGGGGTCAGGGGGAGGGGAGGCAGAGGGAACAGTCGTTGCGCTGCCGTCTAAGCATTAAATGTTATTAGGCACAAGCACGGCACCTCCATTGTGTGGAAAGGCTGCTACATTTCTGGCATTTGCATTACCAGCAATACCAAACCATCTGTAAGTCAGAAGTGTGTGCTTATCAGCGAGGTATACCCTGGTGAAATCCCAGGTTTTACAATTACATCGGCACTCAGACAGTTTCCCACGTCTGCCCCCAGAACGCAGGCACAGCCCGGAGCCAGGCAGGGCCATTGCTTTCCAAGTGCGGCTCTAGTAACAGCAAGGCATGGGGCTGGCTCTGGCACACCGCGGCAGGTGCGTCCCCTCTGGTGTGGGACTGCGGGGAGCAGGCTGTCCCCATGCGAAACGCAGAGCCAGCCTTGGGCTCTGGTGTAATACTTTGGACCTGCTATTTACAGGGGCTCAGGTACTAAACCAATTAATCTTGTAGGAGAAGCTGGAGAGGGAAATTATCGACGCCCATTATGAAGCTGAGTAATCTCAAAAGGAAACCATTGTCTCAGCCTGAGCAACTCCTGGCTTGATGCTGAAAGCACCGGCGAGGCGTGCATCAGGGATGCCCCCCGCCGCTGCACAATTAGTGCTGTGGCTCGGTTCTCTCGTGTTGAGCGGGGAGAGTATCATGTGGGATCCTAGCACAGCCAATCCTGCTCTGGACTCGTAGGCGCCACGTACCAACGAAGTAGTGGGAAAAATAAAAACACGAGAAACAACAATAAAAGGAGAGCAGCTGGTTAAGAGAAAAAGGGTGGTGTGCTGTTTGTGTGAGGCTGGTGCGGAACTGCAGCAGGTGAGGAAAGAAAGATTAAACCTTCTTTATGTACTCTGGATAACTGTATGCAGACCCATGCAAGGAAACCATCTCCTTTCCTTATAATTATTTATATACTAATATAAAACAAGCAACTGAAGTGTTTTACCAGTTGTTTGTGGTATTGAAAAGAGTAGTTTTTTTTAATAAAGAATGGAAATGTTTGACAGACATCGAGTTGTACTGAAAATATTGACAGCATTTTAAAAAAGAACCTCCAAGACGTAAACAATAATTTTAAATAATCCTCACAGTTTTCCCCTTACTTCAATATTTTTTAATGTTTAGGTAGAAAAAACAATTTCCTGATAAGATTTATGAAAGAGGGTTAGTGAAAGGTATTCCAGTGACTTTGATTTCTTAACGTAAAAATAACAATTTTCTTGGGAAAAAAAAAAAGAAAAAGATAAGCAGGCTCTAATCAAATTGATGCAAAAGGTGCCCTACAGTATTGTGGGATTTGCAGCTATTTTTTAGTGAACAGAAAAATTAAGGCCCTGACCTTCTAATGAGATTTTGCAGGTGGACTCCAGTAGTGGTGTGGAACTGCTTACTCTCAGCAGTACTCTACTTATCTTGTTTATTTCAAAACTGATGTTTAAATGTGCAAATATTTCTGCTAAACCTAAAGAACTTTCACCTCTAAGCGAGTATAGCACAGGAAAAGCCAGGCTCAGCTACTAGTCATCTGAATAACTTCAATGTTGAAATTTGTTCCTTCATTTTCCTATAAATTAAATATTTTCCTTTAAAAAGCACCCACAGAACTGAAATTCTTGCAAGAGAAAGTATGCTCTACAGTTTGTAGTGGGAATTCACCAAGCATCATTAATAACAAGGACAGCAGATGCAGCAGAGATACGTAGCAAAGCCTACTACAGGATAAGCTGTGTTTGCAGGGAGAGCATAGCACCACTTCAAGCCACAAACAAATCAATCAAAGTCAACATCTATTTCCAAGTGATTTGAAAACAGAACAAAAGTAACTAATTTAATGAATTTTTCATTACGAGCCCTCCACTCTGCTACAGATGAACTAAAAATCTACAAAACAATCATGCAGTGCTTCAGAGAGAGAGAAAATTCTCCTTACTTTAGAAACGACTGCTGCCAGCCAATCTGAACCAGGTGAGACCTAAGCAATGTGCTTGGGCTGAAAAACCCTCATTAAGCCTCTGCTTATTTTATGCTGCCAGAGGAGGGGTGTGTGTGTGTGTCTCCTAATGGTTGCATCTGAGCTTTAAGGTGCTTGCTGCTACCCCTAGAAGAGCCTTGATTTCGTGCCTTGTAACTTTGCTAAAAGTTTACCTGCAGAGGTCTTTCGGTGTGCTGGTTCCTGTAATTGTCTCCAGTTGACTTTTTCCAGAAAGTTCTGGTAGAAACGGGCATATTTAAAAAAAAAAGAAAAACCAACCCAAACCGCTATCACAATCTAGCAATATCACAGAATCACAGAATCACAGGGGTTGGAAGGGACCTCGAGAGCTCATCGGGTCCAACCCCCCTGCCAAAGCAGCTCCCTATCTCATATCACACAGACAGGCGTCCAGATGAGTCTTGAATAGCTCCACAGAAGGAGACTCCACCACCTCCCTGGGTATATGCATATAATCTGTGTCATAGTTCTATTCACCAAATACAGGTTTATTTGAACAAAACCTTCTCTGCTTCTCCATATAATATCTGAGTGTTCATGGGGCATATGGAACGCGCTCGTGTAAAATGAAGGACTCAGAAGTTCAGTGCTTGACTAAGGTATCACTAACTGCTGACGCATCTGCTGTTGCTCCGGGTGAAAGGGATCGGTAGGGAAGTGTCTGTGTGGATTGCACCATATACTGGGGGCAGAAAAGGAAGGGTGTTCAAATGGGAAATTCTGGTTTTCCTCATCACTGACACACCTAGCCCATAAGCATAAAACATGTTTAGAATAAAGCGTATCTGTTATTCTGGGCACTAATGCAGGGATTTTAACCTGAAGAAGCCGAGTCATAGTCCACTCAAAGCTAAAGCGCCCATTAACTTCCATGGGGTTTGATCATGTCCAAATCTAGCAATTGATTTCTCCAGAGGTTTATCTGGGTTATCCACTCTTTGCCACAAAAGCTGAGTATTGACAAGGCTTGTTTCTGCTTCCAATGCTGTTCACACCTTTGTCATCACCAACTTCAACAGTGGCGCTGGGCCATCCAACAGAGATTATCCAGACCTTTTTCGCCCCTGACTTAAAGTGCTTTCTCATATATTTGTTATAGCAAGTGGTATTTTGCAGTGACTCACAGAGCCTAAATCTGAAAACTAACAGGAAATTAAAGGAGAGCAAACCTTTCCTTTCAGCACTGTAAGCACAACATTTTAGCTAATTTACTTTATTACTTTTTATTTAAACTCTTTTAAAAATTATTTTGCTTTACTAACAAGTTGAGAGTTTTGTATTTTGATCATTCTTTCACATCCATAGCTAATGCATCCACCTTTTTGGACACCAAATTCCAAGCTGTGCTTCTGTGTGTGGTGCACATGTAGCTTCCCACAGATACTCCTGGAATAAATCAGAGCATTTGTGGAGCCAGCTCACCTTCCTGCATACATAACCTCTAGCAGGGGGCAGTGCCAGAGCACCTGGCGCTTCACAGTCTTTTCCTTTTCTTTTGTCCAGTGGTGGGATGCTCCTAGTCTCTCCTCAAAAGCTAGGCTCTGTGACAAGGACTTTATTAGGCAATACAGCCTAAAATGACAGATACTTAAGCCCCTCTAATACTGCTTTTCCAGAATTTCTTTTTTTATTCACCACATACTCAAGGGACAAAATCCCTCCACAGTTAGTTTTTGCTGCCCCATTTCAGCCCCTGCCAATGAAAACAGGATCTCTGTGACTTTTTCCACAACCTCTCACTAGTTTATTTCATGCACTCTGCGTGCCCGTTTCCAGCTTGCGGCCAGACTTGCAGATCTGGTCAGGTTTACCAATGGGAGTCTCCCTGTAAGACTTTGTAAGTCTGAGTGAAATAAAGACAGAATACGCTCCAGAAGACTGAATTAATGATTACTTGCCCAGCATTATGAAAAATGTGACTACATGTAACTTCAGGGGAGCATTTAAAGAGTACACCAGAGTAGACTTAAATTTGTATTCTAATTTATGTACTAAAATGTGGTATTTTCTCGCCTAAATTCTATTTAGAAGTGAGCAGAGAGTTGGCCTAACAGAGTGAATGAAAGAAAAGCCTTATAAACTAAATTTTACATTTCTTGGGTGCAGTTCCTTGAAGTCAGACTATTAACACCGAAGCATACTCCTTCAATACGAACACGTAGTGAATACCGTAGCGCGTGAACTGAAGCTACCAAATGCAAGTAAAGAAATCGGGGCTTTTTCTACCCTGTATGCTTCACCTGTGTATGCTGCACGAAGCTGAATTCTGTCTTGGAAAACCTGCTGATAAACAAAAGGAAGCAATCTTGCCCAGCGCTAGCTAACTTTGGGCAGAGATCCCCACTAGCGTGCTGCTTAAGGCTCTGGCCAGCGTGGCAGTCTCCCGCGGCAGGCTCAGCTTTAAGCAGGCCGGTACGTAAGCAGCAGTCATGCCTAGCACACGTGCAGCAACGAGGGCATTGTTGAGTCTTATTTGGCTGGAGCAAGAAGCAGGCCCCAAATCTATTGCTTCCGCGGGCTATGGGAGTGAGTCTCGGTTACAAGAGGTTAAGAGAGCCCGACTATGCTCAAAGAGCAGGATAAGCAGTAGTTCATGGAGACTGAAAGAAATGCGGGTCCTGGAGGGGAGGCTGTGGAAGTGGGGGAGCCTGAAGCTAGATCACTTGTCTGTCTCTGTGGGAGACACGGCACAGTGAAGATCATATCTGCATCTGAAAAATAGCAGTTGAAGAGTTAGGCACCCTCCGGACCTGAATGTGCTCCTGGAGACACACAGCGAGCCTGCTGCAAGTACAGCTGTCCCGCCCCTCACAAACACTTTGCCCCCGTACGAAGAGAAGGATGGCACTCATGCCAGCTTTCCTTAAGCATCTTGGGCACCGCTTTGTGTCCTTGTGCTTGTCTCATTAAGGAGAAAATGAAGGTACGAAACACTGAATGGGAACTGTTGCCTACATTATGTCAAATCCTTCATAGAAAGGAAAAAATCCAACTGTGGGGTAGAAAACCCCTGCCCGTCTTCAATCAATCCTCACTACCACCAGGCATCTAGTCAATTTTTATTCAGTCTTCTGTAGCCTCGACTTCAATGAAGTGGCACAGCAGGGCCAGCGCCGGCAGCTGCCGGGCCCCGGCTGCCAGCACACCGGTGCTGCCGAGGAGATCCAGGCAAGTCCGGGGAGGACCGTGCAGGGGACACAGGAGTATTTCAATCCGTGCCCCAGCCCTTAATCATAAACTCGAGGTTCAAAGCCTTGCTGGGCTGCTGGCCGCTGATCCCATCTCAAGGTGATAGTCACCTCTAGCCTTTCTGCAAACTGCAAACCTACTGTCCATCCATCTTAAAGCAGCTTGACACTGGCTTCTCTACCCATTTTACAGCCAGCGAACATTTCCTATTGATTTATTGATTTCTGTCTGCCTGTGGAAGGAGCTCAGAACAGACTCTATGTGCTCTTGCAGCCTCCTGCATAGATTTTTTTCTCCCTTTTTCCCTTTTTATCCAAGCTGTGTTAGCAGTCTGTGGTGAAGTAGGAATTAGCCCATGCGGGAGCCCAATTTGCTACTGGCGAATGTGCCAGGCTTTTCTTCCTCTCCCTACCCGGCATGCACACCTCCACTCCCACTCTCTGCCTCCTGTCTCCTTTTCCTCCAGGAAAGCCGGCAGATCCCTGCCTATCCAACCAGTTCATCTTAGCTAAAACCCGCTGCTGGTTCCCTTCAGATCTTTTCCCTGTCATTAGCAGGTGTTTGATGTGTGTGCAAACACTGCTTGTAAACATGATTCCTCGATTTCTACTGGGCCACAGAGACTTCTTTTTCGAGTCGCTCAAGAAGAGGGCACACTTCCTGACTGTGCCCTTATCTGTGTGAGTGCAAAGCTGTGCATGTTTTAATACACACACATTTTATGAACTTCAGAGCCCTGTGGGGAACTGGATAGCTCCAAAGATTTGAATCAGGGAAGGGACATAAACGGCTTTCCACCTCCTAGTTGCCAGTCCAAATGCAGCCCAGGTCAGCAGTGATTGAAAGTTGTTCCTGGCTGATGGCGGTTCAGAGCCTTACATGAAATTAGTGCAGTTGCAGACAGCTCCCAGCGGACAGATGTCCACATCACAAAAAAGCAATCTGGCTTATCGCTCCCCGCAGAGAGGCAAGTGAGTGAGTGAGAGGCTGCTCTTTCTCCCCAGCCTCTGAGGTGGGGCCTCTAAGCTCCATCTCAGCTGTGACAGTGGGAAACTTTTGCTGCTGCTACCGACAGTGTTCCTCAGGTGGGAAGCAATGTCCTGTGGGCCACCTCATCCTGGCTCCAGGGCCAGCCCCAACATGGAGTGATGCTGATGCTTTGCCCTTGTCAGACCTCTTGGCCCATACTTTAGGTGACTTTGGGTTCACCTTCTCACTCTTCATCATCCTCCTCATACCTTGGGCTACCAAAGCAGGGTATGACACTTGGTCAGAGAGAAAACACAATGGCTTGGCAGGGAAAAAAGGATATTAGCAGGTAAGGGGCTGACCTCCATAAACGTAAGCTCACTTTTTCATGTGTAAGACTGACAGAGGTTTCACTATAGGCAACTTTTCTGAAAAACACCTCTAAGTGATTTGATACTTGCTTCCCAGGCTCCCCTTGGAGTGCATGCACCTGAGCAAGAGAGACAAAATCAAACTGCACCCTACAGAGCTGGCAAGCAAAATACGCAGCCTTGCTCTCCTTTCAGGAGATCACAACGGCTCAAATCCATATGTCTGCACTCACGTATGCAAACCTCCCCTGTGTTGCTCCTTGAGGGAACGCATACAGGCAAATTCCTGCTCAGACAAAAGGGGAGAAGGAGAAGCCCATTGGAAATCATTCCTCTCCCTTCCCTTAGAAGATCTGTGGGGGTTAATCCTGTTTCCAGGCTGTGGGGAACAGACCTGGGCACATGGGCGGAATGCTCACTGGCTCTGCCCTGACCAGGAATCTTCAATTTATGTATATTCTCCTTATTCCCCTTTTACAACACTCCTTTGGCTCAGCTTTCCCAGGAATTTTTGCTCCTTTATGTCCTTTGAGACTGACCTGCTTGTGGCAAAAATGCCTTTTGTGGGCCCTAACCTTCCTCTCCGTGAACACCCAGATGATGTGGGGGCTCAGCCCTGCTGTCTGGCCCCAAGCGAAACACTGCCTTCACACCTCACCTCCACTGAGCACCCTTCACAGCTGCTCCAGTTTAATTGCTATCCCATAGCATTTGATTTCTTGACTAGAATTTATTGCGCCACAGAAATTGCTATGTTATTCTCTAATATTATGAGCTGGCACAGAGTGTCATGGACATACTTCAGGTAGAGGGCAAGAGGTGTCTGCACCGAAGCTGTGCAGGAACCTTCTTCCTCTGAAGAAGCTGCCTTGTGGGTGGGGTGCTGGTATTTTCTCTTGGATAACTATGAGATACTAAGTAAGAGTCCTTGTGGGCGCAAGAGTTGAAAAATAAATGAACATTTAGAAATGAACCCCCTCATTTGTGTTGCCTGTTCTGATTTGTTAGAAATACAGCATTGCTGAGGTACCAGGGACTCTAAACTGTAGATTTTTCAAGGCTGCCTTGGGTGCAAAGGGAAAGTTCCAGGATGCGTGGTTAAAGGATGTGTGACCGGCAGATGTCAGGGGCTGGGGCCTGCTCTTGTTTAAACGGATACATTTCCAGTGGTGTCAATGAAATGATGCAGATTTACACCAGCACAGAATCTTGTCTGAAGTCTACTCTCTGCCCCACGCATGGGAGAAAATGTTTACAGGGTAACTAGAAATATTCTTTTATGAAATTGCATCTGTTCATTTTTACACTGGGTCTATCCATATGTAACTACATGCATTTCAATGGGTTACTTCTGATTTACACTGCAGGCATTGTGCATTTCCCTAGACCAACATTAACTATTTATTGATCTTCCCAGTGCCCCTGTGAGGAAGGCTATTATTCCCATCATATAGACAAACAAGGATTACATTTTGGAGAGTGTCTGGATCTGGTGCACACATTTGGACCTCTTTTGCCATCAATTACACTTCTTACAGCTCTTATTTCCCCCCCCTTCTCTCTCCCCCCGTCACCATATGTGTGCAGGAGAATGGAGAGGAAAAACAGCGCAAACCATAATCCAGATCTAAATGCAAGGTAAGTCTCTCTTAGGCGTATTTTGCTTGATTTTCTTTTTCTTTTTTTAAACAAAAAAAATCTCTCAGACCTCTGAAATTTGCAGAAAGCTATTTCCAAGCCCTGCTGGTTTTCTGGTTGATCTGCCGCTGGTTCAAACTGCGTGGAGACGGCGTGAATTTTTCCAGGTGCTTGGAGGAGAAATGGGTTGCACCTGCAGCAGGCAGGGGAGCAGCCCCACAGCCCTGCCACTGCGAGCTTGGGGGGGCAGGGGCCGGTGCAGCAGGAGCAATGGGGCGTTGCAGGCAATATAGGCTGATGTTACTGTGTAGCTGATGTGGAAGGGGAACAGATAGCTGTGACTTAGTAACCGGGATGTTAAAGCTGGGTCCAAAGCACACTGAGTGCAGCATTAAGGCTCCCCTGGACTTCAGCGTACCGGGTATCGGGGCTTTAATAACATCATTCACCAGAACGGGGTGAAGAATTCTCTCAACAGCAGAGTCCTTCCTCTGGATATGCTTGAAGATGACTGGATTTCCTGCTCTGCCTGCGTACCTGCCACGTGCCAACCAGAAGTACCAGCACTGCACCATCAGTAATGGCTTCAGAGCTTCAGACCGTTCAACAGACTTAACCAACAGCTCCAGGAGACCTCAGCCCAAGAGTGTGTCTGTTTTCTTTGGGCACTGGGACATGACTTCCTTAATTTTTCCCTGGCAAGCAGGGACACTACACCCTGCACTGGCATTTCATGGACCCCTGCCTCCCACGTGTGGGTTTCCCATCGTTGCTTTCCTTCTAGATCCCCTCTCCCTCTAAAAGGAAGTGATGGAGCAGCACCATTTCTCTGACATCCTGCAAACACCAAACAGCAAACCCTAAGTCATCACTGGGAATGGGAGAGGTGCAGCAAAAGGCATCACCAGCCCTCGGCACTGAACTGGGCACTCCAGAGTGGAGTACAAGTTGACACACTGAATAAATAAAACTGGCACATGATTTATTGATTATACCCCTTCTGAAGACAGGCCCTCTACCAAAATGAGATTCATAGTGCATCACATCACTTAAATGAGCCCTGAAGCATGTCCTTCATCACTTTTTCTCCATTGCTGCTTTCACGAGGCACCAAATTTTTTAGGTTTTCAATGTGTGTGATCCAGCCCTGAGTAGAGCCAGTGCACCCCACTGGAATGGTTCAGCAAAAGGCAGAACTCATGACCTGCTGAAAATTCAGGTATTTCAACACCACGATTCCTGTCAACTACAGTGGGGCCGTCTCATGACTCGGGGTCTCAGAGCCAAGCTCTGTTTTCCAACAAGCTCTACTAAATGGTTTGGCTTGCTTTGGTGATGCTTCTTCACCCCTGGCTGGAAGATGCAGCACAAGCTTGTGGGAAAGCACTGAGGATAAAAGTTGCAATCTGCAGTATCGGCATATTTTACGAATGAAAGTATTTACTAGATAGGCAGAATTTTACCACTGTCACTTTGAAAATCCTCATGTATTGGTATAAACTCCAGTAGCAAAGGATGTCAGTCAGATCCGCTTATGAATAAAGTGATCTGCTATATAGATCTTTTGTCAAATGACTTCAGCTCATTTACTGAGTCACTCTATTTTACCCATCTTGCTCTGAGAAGACATTAGCTTGATTTGGTTTTGTTGCCAATGATATATCTTCTCTTGCTTTTAGTTTTGCTGATCTTTCTCCTATCACTCTTGTTCTGTCACCTGCAGTGCCTCTCTTTACTGCTCAGTTACTCTCCCTGCAACCTATTTCATCCTATTAGGTGGACAGCTACAATTGGTGATGTGGCCCAGACAGATTTTCTTGTTCCTGATAATAAATGGAGTGTTCAGTTGTGTAACTCTGACCTTGTGTATAATTTTCAAAGATAAGTTTTGGGGAAACAAATGGGTTAGTCATTATAGAAATATTGTAAGGCTTGACAGAAAATAACATGGCAGAAAATTATGACAGAAATAGCAGAAAGCCACTATGAGGCTCTACAGTATCTAAATTATCTTTCTATATCCTAGGATTGATAGTTTTACAATTATTCTCTAAGTTTCAAAACTTCATCTCCCTCGGGTCTCCCACTGCTGTTGTATTTCCTATTTTCCTGCAAGGACTCCACTCAGGCCTATAGTTCTTTTAATAATTTTTAAGAAGCTTTCAAAACCTTTAGTCTATTTGTTATGTTATTTCCTACTAAAAATAAATATTTCGTACACAGAAATTTTTCAGTGTTTCCCAGCCTCGTCTGATTGAGGATGGTCATTAATGCTCAGGAGGGGTCCAAAGAGCAGCACGACCTGCTCCAGGTAATACAGCACCGATGCGCGAGCGGCTGCAATAGGCAGTGGGAAGCGAGCGGCAGAAGACAGAGGTACTGAGCACCATGAAGGAGGCAGGTGAGGACAGATACTCCTGCTTCTGACAGTAAGTCACAGACCATTCTGCTTGGCCTGATCCTGTTCTCTTGCTGTTATGTTAGGGTGGCAACAGCCCCATAGCAAAATCAGACTCATGCTCCAGCTTGTTGGTGGGGAAAAAGCACAGTGCTCAGAGAAAAAAGCGCTGGGCAGTGCATCCCAGAGCAATGCCAGAAGACTCATGCCATCACCAGCATTGATGTTTGTCAGAAATCAAATGCTAACAAGAAAATAAGGACATCTATTAAGGAAGCTTGTCTCTGTCCTGTCCTACAGAGTCAATGGCACTGACTGCAATGGTACGTAACTGTCCAGTCCTACTTACCACTTATTGCTGATTCTTAAATGACTAATGATGCTTTAGGGTATTTGAGATATGTTCCTATTGATAGGAGTGCTTGTTGACTGTGCCGAGGTAATGAGATTGTTTCCAGGCTGAAGGTAAGGCCATTGAATCCCTATGTGCAAATGTTGGGAGGTTTTTTGCCTCTCCTGCAGTGCTGAACAATACTGTGGCCATATGACAGCCCACATCTGCAGCACACCGGCCATGTTTTGCCCAGCAGCACTCCTATAGCATAGGGTATCTCCTGCCTGTGTTGCCATTGCCATGCTCAGTTTGCCTTGGTGCAGCACCCCTACATTTGCTGGTTGTTGTGGCTTGACTGCTTGATTGCTATTTACGAACTACACTTATTTGCGTGTTTTGTTAGGAGAACAACCTCTACAACTTGTGCCAGCTGTTATAACTCTGTGGTGGTCCTCAGCTGAAAATCTCTGAATGCAACCAATTCTACTGAGGCTGTTGAAAAGGGAAACAGTTTTATATGCTCTATCGGGGGCCTAGGAGCAGATTTGTGCGTAACCGAGTAGAGTGGGTGATCCCAAGAGCCTCCCTGACAGCCCTGTGATTATTCTCCTGATGGTTACAGTCGCAGTCCCTTTCTCTCTCTTTTCCTTCCCTTCTTGCCTCCTTATGTGCTACTGTATTTTTTTCCCAGGACTTACAGCAACCTGAAGGATGGCTTAAATCCTGTTATGTGGCACCATGAACACAATACAAGTGGAACTTGATTTACTGAGGAGCCCTGTAAATTTTTTATTGTGCCATGTTTTTTTGTTCTCTGGGTGCCTCCAAAGACACAGCTGGGCTGAGAGGGTTGCTCCTCCTGCCCACCTTGGGGGAGAGCATGTGGCAGGATGTCTGACTGGTGTGAGAATCACCTGGTGCACTTTGTTGGTATGGCAGAAGGACAGCCATCCCTCACAACTTCACCACGTCTGGGCAAGTGACAGGTGATTGCTCAGTACAGCCCTGTGGAGAAGAAGACTTTACCTGAAAGAATGAAAACTCATTATGTGCCTAACAGCAGAAGGTGTCTCTCCTGGCTTTCTCCCAGGGGGCAAGATGACCCTAGGACACTGCAGGCAGATCTGCACAGAGAAGTTGCCAGTGGTCTGTTAGAAATGACTGCTGAGCAAGGAAACAGCACCTTTTCTGCTGACACCAAGGGCAGCAGTGAAGGGTGGGACAGCGGCTGGAAAGAGGTAACCCTTCAGCAGCAGGGCAGAGGCTCAGTGGCATTTCCACTGCCATCTCTTGCCTTTTATACCACTTTCTGTCTGTCCTTGAAAAAGTTACGCAGGGACATGTTACCAGCAGAGCATCCTTGGGAGGTGAGGGAAGATTGTGTTACGCTGGAAAGTATTAACAGTTGCATCAATCACAAGCCTGGTCAAGGCAAATAGATGTCCTACTCACCCTTCATTCAGGCTGAATGGAAGATGCAATTAAATGGCTCTCATATAGTGATAGCAGGAACAGCAAAAGCCATTATCCAAAGCCTGAGCAGAAGTGTGTGGGCTGAAGCACCATAATCCTCAGCAGACAAGAGACAGGCAGAGAGGTGCCCTGGGACTGGCTCAGGAAGGCAGGCGGCAGCAGGGAGAAAGGGAGATACCGAGCATCCACGTGTGAGCAGAGGCAGCGCTCCTGGCAGCTGGGGGCTGCTGGGCAGGCTGGCCTGGAAACCCTGACCTGAAAAATTGCCTCTGCCTGTGTCAAGGAAACTGGGTTAGACTGAAGAAATAACTGTCTTATATAACTGATTTCACTTTTGGGGAGGGGGAAAAGACCAGAAGAATACAGGGTAATTTATTTGAACCAAAAAAGGTCCCATTAAGCTCATCTGACTGTGGGAAAAATATCAAATGTGCTAGAGGTGTGGGATTCACCACATGTAGATAGTGCAGTGTACAGGTCTGCAACTGTTTTAATGGCTTAAATGGTCCTTAAGTCACAGGGGAGAAATGGGCAGTTTTAAGGAAAGCTTCATTTTTCCTAAAGAAAGTGTCTAAAACAGGCGAGATGAATTGGGCTTAGAACTGCCTGCTTCTCTCTATTGACTCTCACAAGAGTCTAGACAACAAGCTGAGATATCCATGCTATATATGTCTAAAGTTAGGTAAGATGAATCCCATCCAATAAGTCTCCGTGCCTCTACCTGCAGGCAAGGAAGGGAATGTGAATAGTGATGGATGAGAGAAGCATTGCATTTCCTACAAGCATTCATCCACTCTTTCTGTGAACTGGCTTTGGCTGCACGCTCATGTATTTGTGCTTTCCATTAACGCTGTATGACAGTACAGAGCTAGTGGAAGGCAAGTTTCATGCTTGCACACACAAAACTTGTGGGAAGACAACTGTCAATTTTGACTCGCAGGCTTTTTGCACCAAAACTGATGGCCATATTTACATTCAGCCAGGCTATCTACAGGAGCTGCTCTGAACTTCTGACCTCTTTAGGCACAATGAAAGATAACAAAGATGAAGGCTGTATATTTTCTTTGACAGAATTATGAAGGCCAGGACATAAGTCATTTAAACAGAAAGGATTGAACAGGCCATGGGGTGCCTTGGCTGCTGCAGAGAGAAGAGCGCTCAAACTCATTCTGTCAGAGAGCTGGTGGGTTCCGATGGTGGAAACATAGGTATAATCTGCATAGGAACAGGAGCAAGATATTTTCTTGTTGGAGATGGTGTGTGAGCCAGGGCCAAGTCACCCTCCTAATTCTTTCTGTCGTTTCTGAAAGATTCATTTCCTGATGCCTCTGCTGGAGAAATGGGCTCCGTACCCCAGGTCTCACCTTGTCCATGAATGTATCAAGAGCCATCTCAGGGGTCAAATTCTTCTCCAGCTCACAACCCAGACAAGCCCATCATCTTTAAAGGTCTCACAGAAGCATTAATAAGAAGAAAAATACGGCCACCACCATGTTATTCTGCTAGCATTTTTATGGGTGACCAAAGTGTACTTTTCTAAGTATTTTAGGTATGCTCTTGACAAAACCAAAAAATGTTTAGCTATTTCTCAGCTGCTAGTAACGTTTCAAACCCTACCATCAACTATCTGAACACAATAGATTTTCTTTAAATAACTCTTGGCAAATGCTTGACATCTGTTTTCTCTAATTAATTCTAGCAGCCATTATACTTCACTGCATATGTTGAAAGCTTTCAGGGATGATAAGAGCTACCTACAGCATTTCAATCATGGGAGTTAGTACTGTAAGCACCACACCATGAAAGCTTCAGGACGTTCATTCGAAAATGGCAGAGAGGTGTTCAGACCACTGCAAACCAAGATGAAACACCTGCTGAATGTGAAAATTACAACCAAATAAATTAGAAAAAAGTATTTCGAGATGCTGCTTTAGATTTTATTGCAACTGTATTCTAGATTACAATGAAGCAACAGTTAGGAATAGAGGGCCTGGACCAGCACTCTTTTCTGTGAAACTATGAAACAAGAAAAAGTTCTTCCCTAATCTACATTTTATGCAAAAAGCAGTTACAGACACAAGTGCACAAGGAAGTGAGAAGCCAGTAACATCATCCCTAGGTATTCCTATACCCCACTCAACTGTACTATGGCAATCATACTCTGAGGCGAGAAACCGCTTGAGAAACCACTCCTGTTTCTGTGCTGATCAGACCCATCCCTGCTCCCATTTCTGCACAGTGGATTTGGTTGCCCTCCCCTTGTTTCCACCCACATGCCTGCTGCCACTTGCTATTGGGCTCTTGCAGCTGGGAGGTTGCCAGTGACCTGGAGATTGCCAGCAAACCCTGGGTCCTGCCAGAGGCATAGTCACTCTAACTGCACAGAGAACATAAACATCAGCAGTCATAAAAAATCAAATAAGAAATGTAATCATCATTTGTATGTTTCGTAAAGAGAGTGTCAAAGACCACTTAGGCAATGTGTTAATGAGTGAAAAAGTTTATCCTTTCAGGAAAAAAATGTCCCAGTGCTGCACAGACCTTACAAATTGCAAGTAACCAGAATTCTCCCCATACCCAGTGCCTTGAACCTGGCAGCCCCCAACAAGCCTTGGGCCCCTGCCATCCCCAGCAGCCGGGCTGGTGTGAGGTGGCGAGGGACTGTGTCCTGCGAGGAGAATGGGAGGGGAGCAGGGAGGAAGAATGGGGAGGGAAATCCCAGCTCCCTGCCCTGTGCCGGTGTGCCAGGCTGCAGCGCAGCCATGGAATGGCGGTTAATGCACTGCACAACACGGTGTTGCTGCTGCTGAGCTGTCCAGCTAAACCACTCCCCAAAATCTCCTCTGTCAGACTTTATGAATTCATGTTACTAACATTAGCAAGTCCTAACTCGCCTCTACTAACTGTACGATCTGCAAGTGGTGCATCACAGGCTTCTTGCTTTGCTTTGGGGCTTCTGGTCCTCTGTGGTGTCTATCTTAGGTACATTGGGTTCAGAGCTGAAAAGCAGCATGAGGAAAAGGCACATGTTGTTAATATTTGTTGTTTTTTCCCTTGCAAAATGCTCAGAGTGCCCATTTCCATGTTAATGCATTCCAAAGCATCTTCTCAATGTTAAGTGCCCAATAATGGCAACAAAACCCTGTAAAGATAACATGTTACAAGGATACACAGTAAATCAGACAATTTAATGAATTCATAACCTTTCATTTTATTTCCTTCCTGTGAGATAATTTTAGCCAGTGTCAATGGGATTTGTAGGAAGGGGGAATGAATAGTGATCCTACCTCAACCAATAAAACAAAATCCTAATTTTCTGTCTTTTATCTTTCCCCATTCTTTTGTGCGCCTCTTTGGCCTTGTCAAAACATATCGTTCAGTTAGAGACTAAAAATATTTTCCCATCGATTGGGGTTATTGATTTTTTTTAATCTGTACTTTGGCTTAGAGAGCTCGGGTGAAGGGTGAAAGTTCACCGGCTTAGTCCGCTGTTTTATCTGGACAGCAGAAGAATGTATTGGCAGCAGATTTGATTTACCTTGTTGGTCAGCTGTAGTCACTCCAAGCACTGCAGACAAGCAGCAAGCATATTTTGCTGTCTATTTTATTGTACACTGAACTTCTTGAAGGTCCAACCTCCCTATTGATTTATCTCTCAATTTCCAGTGGCCCGTGTTTCCATTCTTATTAACATAAATGTATCAGAAATCAGATTCCCTCTCAAAGATATATTGATCATTTATGAGCTTTGAAAAAAGTCTGACATGTGATGCTATACATTTCAGCCAGTCACTAGGTCCACACGACTCATATATACTGATTAATAAACAGAGAGAGAAGCGGAATAGCATGGAATATCCCACAGTGCTGTTCTAGGATAGGACACGGGTGTATTTGGTGTTGACGTTTAACAATCTTTTCATGCTAAAAATAGGGTTGTAACAAATGAATGTCTCAATCTTCAAGAGTCGTGGTAGAATTGTTTCTAATTTATTTTTGAGCAATTTAAAAACAAACTATTACAAAGATAATGACGAAATTGTGATTTCATTATGAGATATAAGTTGTACAATGTGTACAAAGTTGTATAGTGCAAAATATTTATCCTTTTCTATTCTGCTCGTAGGATGCACTGAACATACTGAGCCCTCTTCTGACAAGACTTGCTTGCTTGAAGCTTTTCATATACACCTGTATATAAATGCACACAGAGGAAATTTCATGTCCTAGAAAATTATTTTTGGAAGATGTTATTAGCAAAGCTCTTGCACCCAGGCAGTATTTCTAAGTCTGGCTTCTCTAGATCCAGGGGAAGTCCTGCTAGCAGAGTAAGAACAAGGAAATGGGAAAGGAAAACATGGTGGAATTATTCTCCTCTGAAGAAAAGCTTTTCCTGCACTTGTGGAAAACATGTCTGACTAAAATTATCAAACTACAGCTTTCAGGCAAGTGTGGTATGCTGAAACTGCAAACACTAATTGAGGACATTCAGCAGGCTTCCTAATCACTACCTGCTGAATAAGTGACACAAAGTGGTGCATAGATTCAAGGGTAGATGATTTCTAGGTTTCTTAGACAAATTCCAATTCATTAAGTGCAGAAAATATACATAAGTTAACTATAAAAGTCGAAGTTACTGCAATGATAATTGCAGTTGTTTCTTGGAGCTCACTGGGTTTGGCGTATCTTCCGAACACTTGTTCTTTCAGGAAGAAAATAATTCCTTTGGCCACCAGTCCTCTGGTCCATGACTGACTTGACCTCAACTACCCAAAGCACTGGCTCTGAGTGCCCTTTCCCTGGCCATCCCCACTGCCTCTGTGCCTTGTCTCAAAAAGCCATCAGATATCCTTACTCAGCAGCTGTGGACAGCCTTTTCTGTGGACACCTACTTAATCAGGTGGTTTTCTTCTCCATTTGAAGTGAATCTCAGTTACAACATGAAGTCAGAGTTCCTAATCCTTTATGGGCTGAATGGTCTTTCTTTTGCTCTGCTTTCAATAGGACTCTCCCTCTTTCAGCTTGCCAGGCACTTCTAGCCTGCCTGCCTGGCAGGTGAGGGACAGGGAGGGGATGAGAAAGCTTCTCTTTGCTGTAGAAAGCATGCATGTGCAGGCTTTCTTAGGGCTAATGGAAGTGGAAAATTATTTTGCTACAGCCCTCTTTTGGGAGGAGGGGGAAGTGGGGAGGGGGATTTTCCTTCACCCAGCCATTACCTTCTCAGAGGCAGTGAAGCAAAAGGAGCTTTCCAGGAAGAACTTGAATGAAGAGAGCACTGTGACCTTGCGGATGACAAGTAAATGCTCATGCAGTGAGCAATGTCAGTTCCCCATCCTCTTTGTGGCTGGAAACATCCTGGAGGGCTCTCTCAGACAAAATGCATTTCCCAACGCAAACCAGCTTCCTGCATTCTGGACGGTTTCTTGCTCTGGCAGCAAATGCTCCAAATGTGTGGTGTCAGTTTTATTTTAGGTTTTACTTTTGCCAACAGTGCGGTGTTCTTGAATTTGACTTTGTTCTACACTCCAAACAAATATGCAGCCTGCCTTTTCCCACTCTCTGTCTCCCCTTGGGCTCACCTGAACAGGAGGATGCCTGAATATTGCCTTGTCCCATTCTCCATGGGCTTCTCTGCATGACACAATACACGACGGTTGGTACCACAGACTGGGCTTCCTTCTCTGCCACTTGCTCTCATGACTTCCTATGTGCTTGCTTTCACACTGGTTGTTTTCTGGTCTTTTTTTCTTCTTGCATGCAAAGAGAACAGCTGGAAAATGCATTTTTTTCTATGAGTGGGGCAATCATATCAATATTGCATAATTTATCTCCATTTTCAGTAAGTCTTCATTAGATAGCCATACTGGGATCCCCAGGTGACATATAATAAAGCCCCTCTCCATGACAGAAATATACGCATTAACAAATTTTACATTTTCCTTTCTTCCGTTGCTCACCACAGAAGCAATTTCAGTAAGTAAGAGCCTGATTAAGTCTTTGCAGGACTGGAACACATGCTGTCAGAGGAAGTACTGTCAGGACTAAAGGAATGAGTTACTGGGAATTTTCTGGCTCTGAAAATTCGTTTTTAAAATTCAAGTAACTTGACACAAGAGACACTATTCTGTTGAGCAGTTGTGACCACGGTCCTGCTAGGCGCCCCTAAATTTGAATCTCTTTGTTAGAGGAGATAAGATGATTGTTCAAACATACTGTATCAGAGACCTTTGCACAGGGTACTGCTACTGCAAAAACAATCCGTACCTGCAGAAGCTATTTGCTTTGCCTAGGCAACAGCAGGAGCTGGACATGACGACTCACGCCATGCCAGACAATGCGACTGCCTGGTATCTCAGAAGATATTGTATTCCATTATTGTACTATATGATCCTAAATACTGTCATAAACTGCTAATATACTAATGTGTTCATAGTCTATTGATTGGTACTGGGAATACTGTTCTGGGTTACTCTAGCTCATTTGTAATACTGCATATAAGCAGAATTTCTTGGAGCACACGGCATGTAGGAAAAGGGATTCCACACATACTTTATCTTATCATTGCAGCATTAATGTTACAGTTTCTTTTATAGTGCAATAAAAATAATATTATTTATATATCTCCTCACTCTCTTCAAACATTTGGGACACCATACAAAATTCTAGAAATAATTTAAAATGCATTAAAAATTATATTAAAGGACCTCAGCCTGAAAGTTTTAATAAAAAACTGATCAAGGGTGTCAGGGGGAGAGGGTGAGAGAGGTTACTCATATGGGGTCAATAACAATCAAACTGAAAACACAGTTAAAATGTTTTGAATATTTTTAAGACATGGAGACAGAGGCTGAGGCAGACCTGGGAAGAAAGAGTTGCATTGAGCCCACCTAGTGAAATGGCTTTGGCCAGAAAAGGGGCAGCATGGAGAGGCGCAGGCTGCACCTGCACAGGAGCAAGGGGTCCCCATGGCGGTGTGGCAGGATGCAGGCCTGCACCGGCTGTGCTCTTCAGAGCCCTAATTCTCCATGTCCCACCCCGGCTGGTGCTGGGACATGTGTGCTGCTTCCACAGGGCTGGGGCTGGCTGGGGCCTGGTGCCACTGACTTTTGCCCTGGTCATTGTCCTGTTGGCAGGCAAGGACAGCTTAGGACACCAGGCGGGACATGAGTGGGAGTGCCCTATCAGGGGGCTGTCGCCTCTCTATCTGGTTTACCACTGAGGAAGAGTTTGGATTCAGGCAGGGTTTATTCTGCTCCAGGACTGAGAAATGCAAGGATTAGACTGTTTGTATCTCAGCGGGTCAGATGCTCAGGTTAGACCAGCCACAGTCCCCAGGGAGCTGGGCATGGTGCAGTGGGGATCCTGTAAGCAAACGATTTGCTGTACTTTGCACAACCTGCAAGTAGCAGAGAAAGCTGCCTGAAAGTGCCCTAAGTGGAAACCACAGTGACTGAGCCCTCCGGGCAGGAGAGCACACACTGCTGCTGTGCAGCCCCACAAGCTGATCAGGATGTAAACTGCAGAACCCACGCACAAGGCATAGCTTTTGAAGACCTGTGCCTCTCTAAGCATGGCTGCTGTACCAAGACATTAATAAACTAAACACTGTTCCTCTGGAGACATGAGGTGATTGGATCACAAAATCTGTTGGGTTTCTTTGATTGAAGTTGCTTGCAGAGCTACCAACACAAACTGGATTCTGACTTACGGACACCACCTTCAGTCTCATCCTGATTCTCAGAGCCTGACAATGCCTCATAGCTATCACACATTCATATGCTACAGCACAAAACATGAGCAAGTAAATGGGAGCAGTGTTCACGGCACATCGCATCAGCCCTCACTCTCAAATGTTATTGATACATACTCTAAATTTGGAGATTGAAGATCTCTTTCACACCCTCACTAAAATATACCATAGAAGGGATAACTGCTTACACAAGAACTGCAAACGCCTTTCCAGACTGTAATTGATAAATGTAATTAGATATTGCTGGGTTTTCCTTGTATTTTAGCATCTAGGATAATCTGCAGCCAGGAGCATAAGAACATTGTTAAATATAAAAAGGTTTTTTTTCCTGGGAGGATGGGCATGTGCAGCAGGGGTTTGCAGTGTTGCATGCTGTCAGTCAAAATTTGCTAGCAATGTCATTGAAGGTCAGAGTCCCAATATCTCTGCAATCAAAGCTGACAATGACACATTCACTAGATAGATGTAAGAAAGGCACTTTTCCACTTACTGTCTTGCTGTAATAAGGGAAAAATGAAAACTTTTCTGTGAAATATACTATACTGTACATATTATAACAACACAGGTTGGGAATTTCTTCACTGAAAGGAGACAGGAGTGATAAAATGGAAAATGAAGGAGTAGTACCTGTCATTTTAACTAGTTTGGCATACTGTTTTCCAGTGATTTCCAAAGGTTCATACCTGTGGAATCAGACCTGAGGGAGAGCAACGATGGCTAGGAATGCAGAAAAAGAACAAACAGGGGTAACCCATGCATATCAAGCAGCAAAAGAGATTTGAAAGAAAATAATGTAATCTCTGATTTAATCTACTGATGCGAGAATAGAACTAATATTCATTTCTTAGTTCACTGTGCTTGCATTTATGCTAATGTTCTAGTTGGGAGCACAGTGCACTTCTGAAGGAAATTTCCAGTTGTTCCCACTCGCCAAGTTGTGGCTCACCTCATTCAGCACATAGGGCTAAGGCAACAGATGTGCTGAAGAAGTGCTCAATCAGCTCCAGGCACTAATAGGTGTTAAGTCTGTGGGACTAATCTAGAGTCAATCTGACGTAAGTCCCCTGAAAGGCAAGGAGTTAGGATGTAAGGTCCTCAGCACCAGCTACGGATCTGTTCCTATTTCATGGCATCACCTGCTGCTGTAGAACATATGTTCCTCAGCTTCCATGAGGCTCTAGGAGCCAAATCCGGAGGGAGAAGCCTGGGCCAAACCAAGGTAATCCCAGACACAGCATGATGAGGAACTTGCCCAAATGCACATCTTACTGTGGAGGGACAGGTGCTCAGAGCAACCATGCCCCACGGTGCAAGAAACTGCTTAAATGTTAGTAACATTTAAGCACTATCAACAGTGTAGATAGAAGATCCCATTACCAATTCTCAAACAAGCTGGATCGCAAAGGGAACTTTTAAAATTACATTTTCTTTAAAGGTCTGGGTGCAACCAATTAGTTTAGGATCTAAAGCTTAGGTACCACTGGATTACAGATGCTACATTTGTCATTGTACCTGTAGTTCCTGTAAATACTAACATAAGCATTCTATGCAATCCCAGAACATTTTTGACTGATCCAGGAATGCAGTTGAAAAATCAGGTGAAAAGCACTTCCAACACTGGACTGAGAAACAACTACCTCTGACTACGTAGCTGAACTGTTTGTACTACTCAGGCACAAACCAGTAGCCATGGCTTCTCACAATGCCGACCTCAAAGTAGCAGTCTTGCCTTGTACTTTTCCTTTAGAACTTCACTCTAATTTTTCACCAAGACCCACCAAGCCCTCACCTAGGATTCAACAACATTTCCCTTCAGTGCCTCATCTCAGCTACTACAAGCTGTTCCATGGGCACATGACCAAGAAGCCCAGGGTCTTGCAGTGCTTGACGGACCCTCAGAGCCAGTTTTTATAAAGATTAAAGTCAGCCACAACTGACTTCTTGTTCTGAAGACACAGAGCAATCTTGCTATGTGTGCACAGAACAAGGGGGAGATAGGACAGGGCCAGAAATTACATGGGAAAAACAGGAAGAGAACGTACAAAGGCAGAGATTAACTTCAGCCAAAAAGAGTCAGTAAAAATGAGAGGGAAACGGGGAAGAGAAACAAATTGCAAAGAAAACAAAAAAACGAGAGAGAAAGGCTGAGAGAGTACCCTGAAAGCACTATCACACCACAAGAAATCTTGTGGCTAAGTTACTAGACTGGGTTCCTTTATTCCATCTGAGTTCCTTATCCAACCCTATGCCTACACCGCCATGTGACTATGGGACAGACAGCTTTATCCATTCGGTTTCTGACCATATGGAGATATGATGTCATCAAGACAAAAGGAACTTTGTTAAATTTGTTTTTGTAAGTGTAGGAATTTCACAGCTGATTTAATGAAGTTGAATTCCTGGTAGAGAAGCATTCCCAAGGAAGGAAGTAAACAGAGCTAATGTCTTGGGCTGGAGCTAATGTCTTGGATGTTTCACACATCCACCTTGGGAGTTTGGCACCCAAATAGAAGCTTAGAAGAGCTAAAATGGTAACATAAATCACCGGGCAATCTATTATGAAGTGATTATATATATTCTGGAAGAGGTCACACAACGTCACTGCATTAATTAAAATGTAATTAATATAGAGCATTTTGCCAAATCTTGCAATATGTCAAAGGGAAATTTGGAATGTGGCGTCTGTCCCCACTGCAGGGCTCCCAAGGTACTCCCTATTTCAGAAGTAACTGTTGGTTTCATTATCAGCTGCAGTGATTTTCAGAAGAACCATTATGCTTTTAAAAAAGACGAGTAACTGAGAAGCACTGTGAGCACAACCCAGAAAGTATCTTGATTTACTTCTGTGTTCACAAGCCTACTGCTGCTACAATCTGGGTTTTAGTTTTGCTGCTAAGGCCAAATACTAGGAAGAAGTGCTACTTATGGGACAGTGAATACTCTATGCATAAACTCCTTTGGTGCAGGTAAAAACTGTCTTCCTTCCACCAACAGAGTAGGTAGACATTGCGAGTACCTTCTAACTTCCAGTACAGTTAGCATTCAGAAGGAAGGAGTGCCCTGACAAAATAATGAGCTGGGTTGAAAGAATGTGAGGTTCTTCAAATTAATTCCTATGGGGAATCTTTTTATGTGCTTTCTTAATCCTAACTCCCTCAGGATTCAAGTCCTCCAGTTCTTCATCTTCAGCAAAAGGGAAGGGACAGAGGAGAAAGAAGGGTACATCAAATATTGAAACACTAAATCACAAAAAAAGAATTGCTCCAATTGTGCTATGGGGATGAAACTGCACCAGCAGAGCTCTGACAAGAGAAAGGAACATGAGGAAAGTAACTTCTCATCATCGACAAAGAAGTTCATTAGAATAGAGAAAACACTGTGATCCCCTAAGCTGCTTTCTCTCTCTAATTCACTAGGAAATTCTGCTAGAACTCTTTCTTTGATGGTGAGAAGTTAAGCACTGTGTGCTTCACCTGCTGCTAAGTAGTCAGGATCAACTTCTGAAATCACAGCAGTGTGAGCACTCTGATTTCCAATGATGTTGGCTTTTATAAATAACATTTTCCTTGTTGCCCTTAAACATTCTCTCAAGCTTCTAGAAGAGACAAATTCTGTTCTTAGATGAACACAGCATTTTTGTCTTAGGAAAATGGGAGCTGTATTCATGTGCATCTGATGGCTCGGTTTGGCTGTTTGCCCAGGAGTGAATTTTTTCTTAAATGATTTTTAGAAATCAGTTCCACTGTTTCAATCTGATTTTCTTTACAGCAAAGACAACAAAGCCCCCTAAACCAAAAAACCTATTTAGAATGCTACGTAACTGCTGCAATATTCCTCAGAGCTTCTCTTCATTTATAAAATGAATGTTTACATTGCTAGGCAGGATTTGCAGTGAGGTAGTGTGTAAAGAGTAGTCTCCTGCTGTGCCTCACACTGTAAAATTGCATATTGCAGAAGAGGGAGCTTCTCCAAAGAATTTGAGTTTGCAGCAGGTGACTTTTCCAGTTTTTGTTATGTCACCTAAGCCATTAAGGCCTGGCCTATATACAAAGGCACGGAGAGAGTTGTTTGATGCTGATTTCATTAAATTGGAGCAACTTTTGCATGGGAGTATTCATACATTGGTTTAATTTGTGTTGATGAATTTACAGGCATGAACTAAATTTGCATAATCAGTCTTAGGCTCACATAAAAGAGTACAAGTGCAAAAATTACATCAGTTAGCTAAATGGATATAAATTAACCCCGAAGCCCTCCCTGGGCAGAAGGAAGTCTCAGGAATACTATACATCTGCAGAGGAAAGCATCCAACCAGAACAATTCTATTTATTATTTAAGGATTAACAATATAAGATTAAAAAGATGCAAAACCAATTGAAAAGTATTGCCAAGCCACTCTGTGTTGAAAATCATCTCCTTAGAAAGTCACACTTTCAAATGCAGATTTTGGAGGTGCAAGTCAGCTCTGATTAACGCTGTGGCAGGAGTTCCTGAGGAGCTGGGAAAGGCACACCTGCTCCTTGCAGCACCTTCTACTCATCCCAGCGTGGAGCTGGATCTACACCACCACCTTGGTCCTCCCTGGGACCAAGGGATGCAGAGAGCAAGGCCATCCTCTATCCTGGTGAGAACCAGTAAACCATTCATCTCAGATGAAATAAGGCAACAGATTCTCACCAGGTGTGTGCACTAATGTTTGAGCTTTACCTTTAAAGACCAATCCATGTCAGGTAGCTTCTACAGTAATTAAAAATCATAATGCAATCATACTAATTTCACTAGCAAGAACTGAAGGGACAGTATAAAGTAACAGCAGGACAAGAATTGAGAGAGGTACTATTACAGTATTTAGATTGTAGGGAAAGATGTAAATTACAAATAATGAAGGAGAAGTATTGCAGGGATCTATAATCTCTGTATGAAGATCAACAGCATGCTTTTGAAATGACAAAAAATTACACTCGTGACAAGGCAATGTCACAGTGGGAGAAGAAAAATAGGGACAAACAGTTTGTCAGAAAGGTAAGAAGCATTTGATTATCCCTCCAGCTGGGGCACTGGTTATTCTTTTTGTTATTGTGGTTTGCAAGGATGAAGCTAGGCAACTGCTACAAAAAAGTAATTAGACAACAGTTGTTCAAATTGAAAAATCAATTAATTTTGGCTGCACCATGCATTTTAGCTTGTGCAGTTGCCTTCCAAATTACTCAAGGAATATTTTCTTTCCGTGTTAATGAAAAAGAAAAACTTCTGATAATCATGTGGATGCAATTAGCTGGTACTTCAAGACAAAAGTGTTTGAACGCTCATCTTGAAAATCTTCCCTATCACCTCTTTCTGCTGGACATTTTCAGAGATCTGATCAGAGCTCAAGAAGGATATTCTTAGGCAGAGCTGAGCAAACAGACACTGTTAACAACTTAGCAAACAATGCATACGCCGTGTTTAGTCAAAGAGAAAAGATCAACTTATGGACTAAAATAACTGGTGCACTTGTCAAAACAGGACTTTTTGTAGATAGGTGACAAACAAAAATAAAGCAAATACCTGTACCCCATCGTTTGCTATAAGTTTGTGACTCTAGTTTCCAAAGCCAAATAAACCCAACCACTTCCATATCCAATGTGCCCAATGACCAGCCTCAGAGCTGAGTTGTTAACTACTGAATGCTGCACATTTGCTGTGAACATTATGGGTTTTTTTTTTTTGTTTAAAAGTAATGTGCTTGAAATGTGCTGGACTGAGAATCTTTGGTACAGTCCTTTTTATACACAGGAAAAAAAAAGATTATGTCAAGCATGTCAGAGTGGGCTGTTCACACAGACTTCATAGTGCCTCACTGTTCAGAAGGTGCAGAGCTTCTGCTGAGGGCACCAACTTCAGCTCACCTGGAGCATCAGCATCCACCACTTACATAGTGCTAACACCATCACCATCAAAGGCAAGCAATATGATTAATGTGCATGAGAAACTGGACCTAGACACTATTTCACATGAGCCATAAAACTGTCATGGGAGCAATCAACTTCTATACTTTGCTAATCTAGGTTAGCATCAACCTGTAAAGTTCCACATCTTAATGCCAATCCTGAAATCTTTTGGTCCTCTTCAATGACACTTTAAAAAAAAAGGCCAAACTTTAATGCTGGACAAATACCAGCTTCCTATGGGCAACTTGTCCTTCTTCAACAATGCTGCAAAAGTTTGTAGGTCAGATTGACAGCTGATAGACATTTGCTCATCTCTAGAGACTCCGAAAAAGTGGAAGTTGCTTCGCCGTAAGGGAAGGCAGTAACCTCTTTCCTGCTATGGGCTTTACATTTCACTTCTTGTGCCTGTTTACTTTTCCTACTTATTCTACATCTTTCCCCCTTTCTGCTAGCACGTGCTCTTGTGTCAGACAGACTATCCACTCCCTTTCAGGTGACACAACATATTCTACCATCAACATTTTACAGAAGTATGTGTGTCTGTGTCACAATCATCCACTCCATGTGTTGGCTGGATCTCCCATCTCTGTCGGGTTTTTTCTTTCCTTCAGCTCCCCATGTGTTGCAATACCTTGGAAAATGTTGCTAGCCAGGCAGACTGAAGAGATGAAGTTTATTTTACAATCGAACTTGCTTTTACTGAATATTCTGAGCACTTTCTTCCAGCTGAGAGAGTCCATGATCTCTGTTCCCTAACTGTTGACATTTACCTGCCCTTTCTTTCATTCCCAGCTCTCTTTCTGTCATTCATGATTCTGATTCCAAAGTGACCTATTACCATTTGTCTTTTATTCCTGAACACTTTAGGAATGACATCTTTTATGTTGATATCAGGATTCTCTACCTTTTACAATTCTCAAAACCCTTATTCAGCTTTGCCCATTCTTTACATGGATTAGCATCTCAGCAGTGCAGCTACTTCTGCCTCCCCACATAGCTTCCTCAATAACTAAGGGTGTGCAGTCCTTGTCGCCGGGCCTGTCAAAGGAGAGCATCATTCTGATGCTGATTCTGCAGTGCCCTGAGGTCAGACCTTGTGTTTCTGCCTGCAGACTGGGGGCAAGGCTTGGCAGCATGGAGCTGTACACAGGAGCACACAGCAGTGCTAAAGGCTGAGACCATCATACTTGCTTTAGACAGTGCCATACAGTCATGAGTCTCGATGTCTCTGCCCTCTCAGGAAAGGGATGTGGGACAATCTGTTCCCTTCTTCAGGAATTCCTGGCTCCACAGAGATATCTAAAGTCGCTTTAAAGAGAGCTACTGAACGTGGGGTGCAGACAGCCACATGAGCTGCAGACTGTGGAGTCACTGGTGGAAGAAGAAAGAGTCCTTCCATTTGTAGAAATCTTAATCTATTGCTGGAGCAAATAGGGGGTGAGGGTGCATTATGTAAGATTACAATTTTGCTTGACTCAGCTAATCAGCAACTAAGTAAAGAAGATTCTCTAACCACGGAGAAAACATATTTATTCACTTGCACAAGAATCAAGAGGCACTTCCAATGGTGCTTTGGATGCAAATGTCTTTAGACCTTCTTCAAATAATGTTCTTTATATTAAACTGCACACTGATAATCTCAGTATGGTAACTGATGACAGCTCCTCAGTGCTTGATTAAAACAGAGCAGATATGTGTAAGAGTAAATGAGCTAAAGAGCACAGAGCATACTTTTGCAACTGTTCTCAGGTATTTTTTTCTGCACAGCTCATTAGCTATCTAGCACTGCAAAATGCAGGTATTCTCTGTTCCCATTACAGTTTTAATTGAGAGTTTATGACACAGCAGCTGTTCAGGGAAAGATTTCAACAGCCTTTTCCTCATGGCTGCAGCACAGTGCAGTATTTTTTTGCTCTTATAAAATCTATTTCTTTATACTTTTGATACACGTCTCTTCAAGGGCTTAATATCTTAATGTCCCTTTTACAGAACAGGAGAATCAGTCAAAGGCTAAGTAATCTGCCTAAGATCACAGAGGAAGGCTGTGGCAGCATCACACTGAGACCTGAGGTCTCCAGAATCCTATTACTGTGCTCTAACTCCAAGACCGTCCTGCCTTTCCTAAAAGCTTTACTATTACATTCAAGCATACAAAGACTCAGATGGAAGCAAAACCAGAAGGCACAAACTCAGCATTCCAGTGACTGCATGTACTTTGAAACAACAGAGGAACAAACGTATAAGGTTGAATCAGTTTGAAATACATTTGGACAAGGACTTCTAGAGTAATTCTATTTAGATATATTTTATAGATATAAATTTTTATTCTTTATTTATATCTATTTTGCAAGTACTTGTTCGTTAGCTGGTGGACTAAAACATTCCTGAAAATGTAGACAAATGCTCTTTAATGCTCAGTGGCACATGATTCTCTTTTTTGAGCACTGACAATTTCGTATGGGATCTATAAAATCTGCTGGAAACAGGAACAACTTTTTCCCCTTAAAGATAGTCTCTCTTTCCCTGTGATAAGTCTGTCCATCACCAAAGACCTGACAGAGGGGCAAAAGCAAAGGCCACTGACAGAAGTTACATAGTCATGCAGCAGAAATTATTCTGGAAACACATGAAGTTATTCTTTACTTTGTCATTAGTGTCATGGAGAGACATTGCCAAAACTAACCACACTGTTTGGAAGGACTTTGGCAACACAGGAGCAGAGCTCCTGCACGCTGGGAAACTCTCCCACCCATCTTAAAGACAGATAAAAAAATGTTAACTGGTTTGCTATGTTGCAGACACATCACTTAAATTCCACACCTTCCTGATACATGCTCTGAGGCCGTTCTTCCTGTCGGTCTGTATCATTGGAGTCAGTCCCCTGAAGTGATGCTATGTACGTCACCTGAAACCCCACTATCACTGCAAGCAGGAAGATGTAAGGGACTTCCCCATGTGTGGGACAGAGGGGAGTTAGGTAAAATCCATCTGGAGACAAAAAGACATAATTAGGAAACAAAAGAGAGCCTTTGGGGAAGCTCACAGCACCTTTGCTTGAGTACCTCTGGAAAACTTCCTCTTATTCTATATGACTGTAGTAGCAAATAAAGTCTAACCAAGGCATTTCACAGCACAATCAAGTAGTGACCTCAGAATAGAGTTAGTTAAGAGTGTTTTATATACACCTGTTATGCTATGTTATTTATCATGCCCAGAAGGCTCTGTATGACTAGCTATCTTTCACATTAATTCATCCTCTGTTGCAGGTGACCAACGTGAATGAAAGGAAAAAGATTCTCAGAACAACTCAACCAGTCTCCAGCTACTGAGTCTGGAACTGCACTTAGAGGAGCAGGGTTTGTTACCAGGTCTTTGAACAGAGAGCTACAGTCCTGTTATTCTGCACACTAAAAGCAGAGAGCACGGTTCATGCCTTAAATGTTTCATACTTGAGGCTGTTCTTACATTTAGGGGAGTAAGAAAAACTGAAGCTTGAGCTGCTTCAGATCATGATATGAACAGTGTTTTATTTCAGGGAATTATCTTTTTGTGTGACTAATATTTGCTCATTTGACTGCTCTCTGCAATTGAAGGTAGGGCTTTTTGAGAAGTTACTGTACTGCTAAGTGCAATAAAAGCTGCAGAGCAAGTAGCTAAATACCCTGAGGGAAGCAAATGCACAGCTAACAACACACAGCAACTGCTCTACTTTGAGGATGTACTGGGACAGTCAGGAACACAAGCAGAGTTTGTGACAGTGAGAACTTATCAGCCTGATCAAATGCATCTGATTCTGTCACATTTACCTAAAAGAGCATTTCTAACTCACGAAAGGTGCCTCATCAACTTGGAAGGAAATGAGAAATACCACCTTGAATAAGGGTTTGTTTCTGAAAGTGTGTCATGTGGTGCTGTGAAAAGACCAAAGCAAAGAGTAAATAGTCTCTCAGTCTTTTTTCCTGCATTATAGGTTACCACCCTGCATTTGTTTCAAGGTTTATCAGGGGTTTGAATTAAATCCATCCAAACGAAGACTTGATATTCAACGCTGCCCTCAGCAAAGAGGGCTTTTGCATTCATTAATATTGCCTTGGGATGAAGGAAGGAACAGGAGAGCCCTGATTGACCTTGGACATTTATAAAGGTAATCTAATTTGTGCTCGTTTGCTACTTTTTCATTAAAGCCACTCCTGGAATGTTTCTTATCATGAGTTGCGTTTCCCTTGAGAAAAGTTTTAACAAATAGACCAAATCCAGCACAGACCTGGCCCAGCAACTGTGCTCCGTAAAGTGATGTGGAAATGCAGGCTAGAAGAAACCTTCTGTGATCTGACCTGCACAATGAGGAAGGCAAAGTCAGAGCCAGGAAGGTCTACACTTGAACAAGTCAACCTGTAGCCAGGACATGGCTCATATTACATTCTCACACAAGCTACTATGGTTTATCAAGGACTGAAACGCAGCAGTTTTGTTCACCCAGGTCAGCCGCCCATTTTGCAGCTGGCACGTATTAACAGCCACTGTCAGCTCCCATGCACACAGAAGAAAGAGCAGTAAATCTCACCCTCAGTGCTGAAGCTTTCTCACAGCCATACAGTTGAAGAGATAATTCCAGAACCCCCCTGTCCAAGAAACAGCTGATGCCAATGGCGAAAGGAAGCGCTGCAGTTCTCAGGAACGTTACAACTACTCGGCGGGAACTTTCTTTGTTTCCCTGACTTACAGTATATTTGTTATACCACAGATTAACTGCATCCATTTAGGGAAGAAATGGTCTTGAATCATTGTTTCATCTTAGGAACCACAGGTGATGTTGTACACAGTCTGTTTACAACCTCAGGGGTTAGTGAAAATGAAACCAAACTAAGAAAACGCAGACCATTGACCAGAACGAGACCTGCCAACATTTCCTTCTTTAATCTCTTAACCAAACAATACGACACATGACAGCACAATGGTGAGGATGGGGTTTCACAGCCTGCTGAGAATGCCTCTTTTTGGTTAAAAAGAAAAAAAAGAATATTTTGCTTATCCGATTTACATATTGCACATTAAATAAGCCCTGCAAGGTACCATGCCTCAAAATGGACTTATTTTTTAAGAAATGTAGATTAATAATCCTCCTTGCTTAAAAAATGAGCTTCAATATTTGTGCGAATCGTAGAGTGAAAAAAATCAATGTGCTATCGACTGCTGGGGATGATCACATTCATTTTGCCCTTTGTGGTTGGTGAAATCCATGCTGCAATTACAGAGACAGGCTGGCAGCAAAGAGCCTCAGTTGGGCTTTCAGCTCCACATTAATCCAAAACTCACCATTTTAATGCAGATATAGATTGCCACGAGTCAATAGCTGACTACTTGAATTGTGAAGTAGCAGTTCCATGCTATATTGGCAGCACTGGCTGTTACAGTATCTTCAAGTATTTTGAAATTTCAAAGTGTTACTCCATGAAAGTGAAGAGCGTAACTGACACCCCATCGGAAGGGGACTGCAGTGTTAATGCTGCTATCATTAAGACAGAACACTACAAATAATCTTAAAGTAGATCACAACCAGACTTTGCACGGGCTAAAAAGCATACGTACCTTAGCTCCTGTTTTAGTGCCCTAATGCATTATCTCATAAAGTATCCCAAGGGTTGAATTTTTAAGGTATAGTTCCCAATTCCCTCTCATGTGCACCGCTCCAAGCACAGATAACTTCACCAAAGTCAGAGGGATCGCTCTGCATTTATAATCTGGCCAGTGAGGTCAGTGTTCGGCTGAGTAGCAATTTCCTCTTCAGCGATCCGTCAGGAATGAGGAACTGGATTCTGCCATGAGATTGCTGAGAAGAACAGGTGAAGCTACTAAGCGGTCAGCACCTCTTATGCAGCGCATTGGATGCAGGGGGAACTTAGGGCTCCATTTAACATACAGGAACTGCATTCCTCTATACCTTTATGGCACCGACCTCTTTCTACCACGGTTAAGTGGCATCCTCATGAAATGGTGAGACGTGTGCTAACAGCTCCACACATGCAGAGTGTTGCAGCTGTCATTTATGGTGCATGAAGCAAACTCAATATAAAGCCTCCTGAGCTCCATGGAAATGCTTCCATTGATTTTACTACACCACATGCTTGTGACTGACGACAGCTCCACTGCACAGGCCAACACCAAACCCGTGCCCAGGAGGAGGGGGCTGATGGTATGCCAGGGTTAGGTCTCAGAGCACAGAGGCTGTGCCATGCCGTGCCACCGAGCAGTCAGATTCTGTCATCTCTGTGCTGCAATGGGACTGTGCTTATGTTTTCTTTTAACTTCAGATCTAATAAAATATTTACAAATTTCTCAGCTGCTGCAGGATGGTGGCATTCAGCACCATACTCTTTCAGGTTTGAAACTGATCACCTTTACTTCATCCACACACACTCATTTTCTGTACTACAGGTAGGAACAAGAGAGGAGTATGCTGGAGCTGAGCAGCAAACTCAACTTTGTCAGGTGCAGAACAATGAGCACAGTCATTTTTGTTACCAGGGTAACCTGAGAATTCAGTAAGATCTATTAGCACATGTAATACTATCAGTAATAAAAATAGTAAAATAGGTAGTATATAAGGAGTAGGCTGAGATATTTCTCTGAAAGAACAGATGTATACAATCAAAAGAAGCCATTTTCCTTTGTTCATGTCTGAAATATAGACTCATTTGATGTTGGTAAGCCTTCATGTGGTTTTAGACTCATAATGAGGAGTCCTGCCCAGAGTATCCACCTGTAAGGCTTTGTGGAGGATTTATAAAAGAAAGGGGATTCACCCTGGTGTTACATATTGGTATTCTGTGGAGCTTTCCATAGCGTGCCTAATACACCTTAACAGTCTACCTTAAAAACATTTTAAGGTTGGAGCAAGGATCTTAACTTTGCCTGCAGAAAAACTAATGGTTCTTGCTGCTGACCTGTAGCTGATGGGTTCTTACATCTGAAAGTCTCGTTAAGATAAAAATTCGATATAGCGTGGAAATGAAGATATTTACATCTCAGTTACAGAGAGACTCGTGTTTGGAAATGAGCACCCACGACTTTGCAGGTTTTGGGTTGCTAAGAAAGAAAGAAGTGAGCTTTCAAATGTTTTACTTGTGATTTTCTGAACCAAATATAAGGTTTCAAAAAAAGATTAGAGTTTATCACAACTAGAACAGATAATGTAATAGTCATTTTATTAGTAGCAAGAATCAGCATAACTATGACAGAGGTCTCACTGAACATAATGAGAGAGAAGGACACTCATTCACATGGAGAGCCTAAGGGTCTGCCATAGGAAGGCTTCCATTAGCTGAGGCTGCACCAGTTAGTAAGGCTTTCAGAACCAGGGCCTCTCCTGGTGAAACTGCCGTGATCTAAATCGCCGGTCAGAAAGAGCTCACAGCCACAACAACTCGACATCAGTTACAATATTAATAAGTAAATGGAGAAAGTGCTTCAAACCAACAGGAAGAGTTTTTCACCTTGACCTTGCTACCTGAGTAGTTTTCATTAATTATGAGGAACGGGGCTTATAGTGGAGTGCATAATGACAGCCATTATGTGGAAACCGTAAAATTAGACCCTGTTTTTACAGGGTCTGTCTTTACAGCCTGTAAAAACAAACTACAAAGCCTGTCCAAAGAAGCTTGTAATCTTAATAGAAAGCACAGACAATAGGAAGGAGGTGTTGAATTCACGACCCACCCATGTCCCACACCAAAGAGTGGATATTTGTACAGGTTTGGGGGAGGTGTGAGGTCAGTTGTGAGGGTTTAGGTTGAGTGGGGACAGGACGTTGAGCAGAGGGGCCTGGGCCTGGCTCACACAGAGCTGCGGTTGGTGAAGAGGGCAGAAAATACACAAACTGAACCGAGCCCAAGGGACTGCTGCTCCAGCTCCTTTGGGCCACCGTCTGCCTCCTCTCTACCTATTCTTCTGTTCTTTTCTTTCTGAGGACTATTTTGCAGATGTTGGTTTGGTTTTCCCCAGTGCAGCTGAGTCCTTTCCCTTCTCTGGAGGTGCCACTCCCTCTGGGAGGCCACCAGCCTGCCCTCTCCAACCCCTCTGGGGACCCTGCCAGGCACAAGCCCCAGGAGGGAGCCACAGAACTTCCCCCTATACTTTTTTTTCCCCCTGCTCGTATTGCTTCAGCTGGTTTCAGATCATCCAGCTTGAGGATGATTTAAAACACTTAGTGAAACTTTGTACTCCAAGAAAGTTAATTTTGAACACTTGAGGAGAAGTTAGCCTGCCTTCAACAATCTCCACCTGGAATAAGAAAAACGTAATAAATTCTTCATGTTTACTGCGTTTACACAAGGCCCCAGACTATGGATTACCTTTTTATTACTCCTTGTTGTAAGGGTTTGTTTTTTTTTTTCTCTATTATTAGTTTTTTTTAACAAAACAGTGGGAAGAGGAGAAAATTGTTATCTTCCCTGTGGACATTTACAGGCTTTTGAATGAAAGTTTGGTTACAGATTTGTACTTTGTGGAAGCATGAAATAGCTTTCCCTTACATAGTTGGTGCACCCCAGACCTCAACAGAAAAACTTTCCCAACCACCTGGTAACAGCTATGCAACAGAAGTAGGTAAATGTCTGAGAGCTTGGAGCATCTGCTCCACTGTTGAAAAAATACCAAAGAACAAATGTACACACAAACACAAATAAGTATTCCTGGACAGGAGGTCCCATGTGCACTTTTTTGTGGACAAACCACAAGCAGAGGGCTTTTAATTCAGTCTTTTTAGCTGCAAAAATCTGTTCTCTCTCCAGCAGCAAGTGGAATTTTCCAGTGCTGCTTAATGTTGAAATAATGAACTTTGGCAAATCTAAATCAGCTGAGAGCAAACTCCAAATATGAGATCCTGTAGCTCAGGTGGCAGCTTGTGCCATTGCATCATTGGAGCTGAGCCATCCTTAGACCATGGAGTGTGGAGGGGTAGGTAAATCCTGCTGGATTCAAGAGTCATAATCTAGTTTCTCCACCGTTCCTCCTTTACACCATCATTTCATGTTCTACCCCTCTCCATATGTTACTGCATGGCTCACTCTAACACTGCAGGCAGTGGTCTTCTCCAGGAGAAAGATAGGAGATTTTCTAAACCAAGCATTATTCCTTATCAACATACAGTATCTGTATTTCAAGAACACAGAGAATGAAGGATGATCCAGCATAGACAGATCACAAAAGAGAATGATTGTTTTTCTCTCTATTGGATTTGTTTTTGAGATCATTATGAAGAAGTGGGCAGAAGGATGCAGCACAATGCAGCATGGGCACGCAGAAATGCTCCGAAAAGCAAAGTTCCTCCCAGGGAGAAATCAACTGACATGCAACCAATCGAGCATTGCAAAGATGACAGAAATAAAATCAGCCAGGAAAAAGAGAGTTAAGGAAGGGAACTACAGCAACTCTTAACCATTGGTTTAGAATCAAAAGGATAGCACGCTGACTGAATTTGCAGAACTTGCATGCTGCTGCCCAAGCAAGGGGAGGTTCAAAGGACATCATGGTATGGACTGGAAAGTCACTTCTTCTCTATGCTCCATCTGAAGTTTTGGAAGGTGAGGATCCACTCTTAAGCCTCCTACAACTATTTCTCATTCCAATGATTATTTCCATCTGAACATTGGCACTGGCAAAATTAAACCACCACATGTACAGGGAAAAGCCCCAACCCTTACAAGCCTCAAAAGCAATTGCCTGAGGTTGTAAATAGCACAGACTTGTAACACGTGCCAAAATTTATCACTGAAGTGAAAAAAACCAAGTAAAATTAATGACCAGACTTGCTGACTCACATTAAAAGAAGTGACATCACATAAAAGTAAGTGGCACCTTGTTCAGCATCACTTCAGTACACAAGTGTATCCGGGTATCTTGGTGAACAGAGTAGGAGAAAGGAGGCATCATTTATGTGGTCCGTGCTCTCATTATGCTTGGCCCTCCTTTAACTCTATATGTATTTACACAGTGCTGTTATTCAATGAGTGCTATGACATCTGGGTTGAGTTCTAACACCCAGGCCATGAGACCATGTTTCCTGGCTCACTGACACATGATGATCATGCAGACAGAAGACAATGGATGAGGTCAGCAGCTGGAAGGGCTGCAGAAAGGGCTGAATGGAAGAGAACTGCTAAATAACAGAGTAAATTAATGCAGCTTTTTAATTTAAACTTAAGTATGGCCAATGCAAAAGACTGGATGGTACAAGTGCACAGCATCAATCTCAGAGGTTAACCCTCATCTCACTAATGCATATATTTTAATCTAGGTGCTTCTTACTATTTTGTTGCAAGTTAATATTTCAATGTTGATTGACCTGCAGTTTTATTAGTATATGTCACCAAGTTATTCAAACACATCACGACAGCATTAGAATACATTCCATACGCTGACTAGCCATAAAATTGCCATGTTAAATTTGAAGTTTTATTATTCCCTTAAAAGCACTTAATGGCTCCAGCCCTCAACACTGGATAGAACTTGTCACCATTTACCCTCAGTCAATCTCCAGGCCCAGGACTGGCAGCCTGCTGGAGGCCATCTCCAGCCTGGGGAGACAGAGCTTAGTGTAGCAAATCCCTGTGTTTATGGCTGTCCATAAGTCTCTGACAAAGTATTTAGGACTAAAAATGAGGGTATTTACCACTAGTTCCTTAGGCATGGTGCAATTCTGCTAGGCAGCAAAGTCTGGCCGAATTTCTCTGGATTCTGGAAAATGTAGATTCACAGGTTGATTTCAAGTCACCTACAAATCAGTTGTCCCAAACAAAGGGGACTCTTGAGAGACATGAATCTATGCCCTATCCTTTGCTCACAGGCAACTGGACAAAAAAGGTGGAAAACACTTAAATTCCTTTCTGGCATTTAACCCTGTGCATGGAAATTACTACTGCTCTCAGCAACGACACTGCTCTGTCCTGAGATCCACAGGAGGAGTGGAAACACAGAAGCTGTGGTCACTGCCTCAGCCAGGAGAAGCTGTCTCAGCCACTCACCCTTACTCCCAGGGAGCACAGAAGCCTATCAAAACCTGTTCCCAAATTGTAGATGTCCTCCTGCTGCTGTCAAGCCTGGTCTTGCCCTGCGACTCGAGCTGTGCAAGGCACCAACACATTCATAGAATCATAGAATCACAGAATGGTCTGGGTTGGAAGTGGCCCCAAGGATCATAGAGCTCCAACCTCCCTGCCACAGGCAGGGCCACCAACCTCAGGCCTGGAGCTACACAAGGTTGCCCAGGGCCCCATCCAACCTGGCCTTGAACACTTACAGAGACTGGGCATCCACTACTTCTCTGGGCAGCCTGTTCCAGCCCCTCACCACTCTTTCTGTAAAAAACTTCCCCCTAATATCTAATCTAAACCTTCCTTCCTTTAGTTTTAATCCATTCTCCCTTGTCCTGCCATTGTCTATCCTTCTAAAAAATTGAATCCCCTCCTGTTTATACACTCCCTTCAGTTACTGGAAGGCTGCAATGAGGTCCTGGGTTTGTGTAATGGAAATGAAAATGGCAAAAGTACCTGAATCTGTTGCCCAAGAAGAGCAGCTCCATTTCTGGAAGGCAAGACTTGTGCTCACTGAAGCACTGCTCCTCTAATGGAACAATGACATGAAACCAATGATGTGGAGTGACAGCATCAGTAGATAAAGGGAAGGCAACCAATGTCATCTACCTGGACTTGTGCAAGGCCTTTGACACAGTCCCCCACCACATCCTTATCTCTAAA